>JAIUZE010008526.1:0-17276 GCA_022085475.1 Heliosperma pusillum | reverse complement strand
GAGCTTCCAGCATGACATTCTCTACTACTCATGGTCTAACCATCTTCATAAGGAACAAAAACAAATTAAGTTACTCCTATCAATTAGCATAAACAAATAGACTACCAAGTAAAGTCCTTAACTTCTACCCAATCTCTCATTTATTAATTTAAGGTCAAGTAGTTTAAGTTAGGGTTCACGTGTGTGCGTCGGGAGCGATACAAAGCTCTGATACCAACTGTAACAACCCTCGCAAAAGCGGAAATATAAAACATACAAGCATGTGAAATGATATGCGGAAATACGGTATTTCAAAAACTTTTATACATGCAAGATAGATAAAACGAGGAGTGTCAAAATATTACAAACTAAGTACGAAATACAACAAGGAGACGGGGTCTCTCAAAATGTTAGCAAAGAACAAGTGTTTAGCAAAACTAGCTAAAATCGTTTAGAGGTGAAACTTCCAGGGACAACGCCCGCTAGCTCACACCTGAACCCAAAATAGTCAAAGCAAAAAGACATCCAAATCAAGCAACCTGTTCATCCATGAAAAACATGAACGCCACAGTCAGTGGGGAGTAACTCCGGGTTCTCGCAGCCATATCACATTAAACGTACATAGAAGGAAATACAAAAGTAAAATCATGCATATTTAGATATACATGTGAGATACGATAAATATAGATAGACAATTCGAGATATAATGATAAGAGCATAAGAGTTACAAGTCCGAATCCATCATGTTATACAAAGGCTCGGGGAAGACACTCTTAGGCAACCGAATACGCTCACTAGGGCTTACATCTCACCGTTAGCGGTATAAGTTTGATAAGATTGAGACTCGACAAACAACCATGCCAAGTCATGCGATGATCACAAAAAATCCATCATATTATCATCCATTCAAACATACCAATACATAGACGATGCCCAATCATGCAATGCCCATGAATAATAAGTCATGAAATCACGCATTCAAGAACGACAACACAAAGACGACATCTCTCACGGTAAATGAAACGCACTAGCACCGTGTACATGGCAAGTATGATTAACAGGCATCCACGGGATAAACATTTCCCTGATCGGCAACAGATCACATTTCGTTAATGTGCACTAATTTCCTCCGGTAGCACGACGATAATAATACGGTCCTAGTCTAAACCTGGCCAGACTCTCGGAATAACGTGTTCCGATTCGACATGCGATAAACGTTTCGCATCCAAGTCTCGGTCAATCATAGACGCCGAGTACCCCAAATTCGGTCGATAATTCACGAAAGAGGCAGAAAAGAGCTCAAGCGGTACGCTACATGCAAATAACACCACCTTGCAAGTACACAACATTTGACGGCCGGGTCGAACAACGCATAGCGTTCAACTCCCAACAACGTCGTCGTATGCCCACTAACACATGCAATTAAGCAGTAGGTTACATCCCCGTTCCGACATTCCAGCCTTATGAACGGGAAGGTAGCGAAGGGAATGAGAGTACAAAGCAAAAGACAAAATAGTGCTCAAACCGTATCATTTGTAAAAACCGACTCAAAATGGGACATACCAAAAATCGTCACAAACATGAGAATATGGCATTATATAAATGTAAATATGATAAACATGAATCAATACATGATACATAAGCATTAGACCAAGTTTAAGAAGCATAATAAATAAGAAACATTGATACGTCTCCAAAACAACAAGTTTGGAAACTAACTAAAACAAGGGTTCACTTCAAACGGTCATAACTAGAGTTCTACACTTGCAAATACAGAAATTCCAAGTCGAGGTGATAGCGTATCCTCTTACGGTTCCAACGATAGGTCACCAGCCCAAAACAAGCAAGTAACAAAGGAGATATGATCATTTTACGAAAAGGGGTCAGTGTAGTGAAACTGCACAAGTCACGACCGTGACTTGTATTTCACGCCCGTGAAATGAGTTTCACAACCGTGACTTACATTTCACGTCCGTGAAACACTCTGTTACGCAAGGGTAAAACACCAGCCACTATTTCACGCCCGTGAAATGAGTCTCACGACCGTGACATGAGTCTAGACAACTCCAATTTGCTCTAAACTCAACCATCATCAACCATTATCATAAATCATCACTTCTCATATCAATTCTCATACAAATTCTCAACAAACAACATCCATCATCAATAATAAAATCCCTAAGCTTTCTAATCGTATTTTAAATACGAATTCTAGCATATAAAGCATGTAAAACACGTAAATGATACCGAGTAACCCTTCACCGTTACCTTTATGCGTCTTCACTACTCGTCAAGCTCCTCTTCAATTAGAAAATAGTCTTTGTCGGGATCTTGGAGGTCACCACCTACAAATAGATCATAAAAGATGAATAAAATTCATCTTGAGAAAGACGAAAAGTTTGAAAAGCGAGAAAGACGATACTTTTATTATCAATACGGATAGTGGAAGGTAAGAGGGGAAGAATAAGACGAACTTACGCGAATTTCAACAAGAAACGAGTGAGCTATGATGATTCAAAGAATGGAAAGATTATGGAGGCAAGGGTTTCTTTGGTTTTGCTTAAGGAAGAAGTAAGGTTGAATTTGTGTTTGTGTGAATGAGAAATAGGTTAAGGGAGTATGAGTATGTATGAGGAAAAAGTCAATAAAAGTCAAACTCGCCTTAAGACGGGATTCTCATGGAATCTCGCGGAAATTCCAAATACGAACTCGAAAATTCTAAATTCGACTCGGAACATAAAATTCTAAATTAAAACTTAAATTTGCTGAAAGGTATTCGTAAAATATTTTCACTAGAAAAATAGGGTACATTTCCGGGTGTTACATTTCGTGAGCTAGGGGATTTCGGCCTCCTTAGGTTGTTTCCCTTGTTTACCTAATCTAGGATTCTATTATATCTTTACAACAATATTTTGAGATATAAAGATAAATATATTTCTATAAGATAAACTAAATAATATTTTGAGATAAAGATATTTCTAAAAGATAAGCAAATATTATTTTATGATACTAAAGATAAATATCTTTCTTAAATATTAAGCTAGGGTTTTAGATTTACTATACTTCTAATATCATAAATACTCCTTCACATATCAATTGGAAAACACACAAAATACACAACAATCACAAGGCACAACTACTTGTATTGATTTTCCAAAATCGTTTTTGTGACAACCCTCGTAAATGCGGAAATATAAAACAAACAAGCATGTGAAATATATAGCGGAAATATGAAGTTTTAAAAACTTTTATACATGCAAGATAGAAAATACGAGGAGTGTCAAAACATTACAAACTAAGTACGGAATACAACAAAGAGACGGAGTCTCTCAAAATGTTAACAAAGTACAAGTGTTTAGCAAACTAGCTAAATAACGACTAGAGGTGAATCTTCCAGGGACAACGCCCGCTAGCTCACACCCGAACCCAAAATAGCACGAGCAAAAAGCCAACCATGCAAGCAACATGTTCATCCATGAAAAACATGAACGCCACAGTCAGTGGGGAGTAACTCCGGGTTCTCCCAGCCATATCACATTAAACGTACATAAAAGGAAATACAAAAGATAAGCATGCATATATAGATATACATGTGAAATACGATAAGAATAGATAGTCAATTCATTATCCAATGATAAGAGCATAAGAGATACAAGTCCGAATCCATCATGTTATACAAAGACTCGGGGAAGACACTCTTAGGCAAACGAATACGCTCACTAGGGCTTGCATCTCACCGTTAGCGGTATAAGTTTGATAAGATTGAGACTCGACAAACAAACCATGCCAAGTCATGCGATTACCATGAATAAATCCATCATATCTCATCAATCAGGGGAAATACAAATACATTGACATGCCACCGTCATGCAAGGACCATGAATAACGTCATGAAATCACGCAGTCAAAGGTCAACACGACACAAAGACGACACTCTCACGGTAACTGACACGCCACTAGCACCGTGTACATGGCAAGTATGATTAAAAGGCACAACGAGATAAACATTTCCCTGAACGGATACACGCTTCAATCCATTTCGTATATGTAGAATTAATTTCCTCCTGGTAGGAACGATAAAGCTCCTAATCTAAATCTGGCCAGATTCTCGGAATCACATTTTCCGATTCGACATGCGATCACGTTTCGCATCAAAGACTTGGTCAATCATTGACGCCGAGTACCCACATTCTCGGTAGATCAATTCACGAAAGAGGCGGAAAAGAGAACAAGCCTCATAACAAGCGGTACGCTACATGCAAATAACACCACCTCGCAAGTACACAACATTTGACGGCCGGGTCGATCAACGCAATGCGTTCAACTCCCAACAACGTCGTCGTATGCCCACTAACACATGCATTTAAGCAGTAAAATACCTCCCCGTTCCGACATTCAAGCCTTACGAACGTAAATGGAGCCAAGGGAATGAGAGTACAAAGCACAAGACAAAATAGTGCTCAAACCATATCATTTGTAAAAACCGACTCAAAGTGGGACATAACAAAAACCGTCACCAAGCATGAGAATAGGGAATTATATTAACTTAACTATGATAAAAATGAATCAATACATGATACTTAAGCATTAGAACAAGTTTATGAAGCATAATAAATAAAAACATAGATCAGCTCTCCAAAACAACAAGTTTGGAAACTAACTAAAACAAAGGTTCACTTCAAACTGTCATAACTAGAGTTCTAGATATGCAAATACTGAAATTCCAAGTTGAGGTGATAGCTTATCCTCTTACGGTTCCAACGATAGGTCACAAGCCTAAAAGAAGCAAGTAACGAAGGAGATATGATCATTTTACGAAAAGAGGTCAGTGCAGTGAAACTGCACAAGTCACGACCGTGACTTGTATTTCACGCCCGTGACATGAGGTACCAGTTCACCCGAGAGCCTTCAACATACATTCAAACATTTTCAATTTTCATGATTCACTTCTAACAACTATAATCAATCAATAATCATCATCAAAAGTCATCAACTAACAACAATCATTATCAATAATACAATTCCTAAGCTTTCTAATCGTATTCTAAATACGAATTCTAACATAGAAATCATGTAAAACACGTAAATGATATCGAGTAACCCTTCACCGTTACCTTTTCGCGTCTTTAATCGATTTCTAAACCTTCCTAGTCTCCACCTACATACAATTAGATAATAAAAGTTGAATATCATTCACCTTGAGAAAGACGGATAATTTAAAAAGCGAGAAAGACGGTAATTTTATTACCAATACGGATAGAGGAAGATGAGAGGAGAAGAATAAGACGAACTTATGTGAATTTGAGCGAGTAACGAAGGAGTAGCGACGAATCTAAGACGGATCAAAAATGGAGGCAAGGTTTTATGGGGTTTTCTTAGAGAAGAAGGAAAAGTTGAGTTGTGTGAATGAAATTAGGTTAAGTGGTAGTATGAGATATGTAGGGAAAAAAGTCAACAAAAGTCAAAGTCGCCTTAAGACGGGATTCACATGGAATCTCGCGGAAATTCCAAATACGAACTCGGAAATTCTAAATTCGACTCGGAACATTAAATTCTAAATTAAAACTAAATTTCACTGAAAAGTATCTGTAAAATATTTTTACTATTTAAAATAGGGTACATTTGCGGGTGTTACAATCACCCCACCTTTTAAAAAGTTTCGCCCTCGAAACTTGAGGGAAAGAAAATAAAAATATCAAGGATAAAAATCGGTTTTCAAAATTAATACGAAAACTTTTATAAGGGAAAATATTTACGAAATGATGTTCTTCTCGAAAACAGTTGGAGGAAGTTTTTCATAGGTGTAAAACTTTATTTACGAATCACAAGAGTGCCCGTCGCGAACGAGTACTCTGGTATCCAAATCAAATCAATATCGAAATAGTGAAATCGAAATTCAAAACAACGTTAGTAAGTGTAGGACTAGTTATCAGACGTCTCCAATAACAAGTGCAAACATCCAACAAAACGCAAAATCCAAATATAAAAGCGAAAGAAATCTATTTTCTCCAAAAAGGAGGTACAAAAACCATCTTTAGACTTCTTTGAAACGCTAAATTAGAAATGTAATATGGAAATTTGAAGGTTTTATCAAAGATAAAATCAAATAACAGGACATTGCACGTACATAGAGCGACTCGTACAATTCACACACAATTCAGGGTAACAAAATATATACAAAACACGCAAAAACGAAACAAATCGAACTCTTAGGGATAGGAAGAATCACGATGAAGTTGGCAGGAAGATCTACAAGAATTCGACATCACTAACTCTACTAATAAACCAATTCCTCAAGAGCATGCAATTTACCCAATTTGCAACTCATCATTTTCAATCATCAGAAATCCTACAAAAATATTCCATAATCACGAAACTTCGAGTAACAAATCCCAATTATTCAAATCCAATTAGAATCTACTAAGGTCCATCGGCCGGTCAGACTCCACAACTAAACAATCACATGAAGATTATTACGCACCTATCTTCTTAGTTTCATCAAAAACTCTTACTAGAAAACTACCAACAAAATATTTATCTATGGAAACATGATCGCTAACAACCACAAAGTAAAGGACTTACCATGAAATCCTTTAATCCAATTTACTTCAAACTCATTATCCTAAATTTACAATGAACTTTCTCATCCTCGAAAATCAAAACACAATCCACGCAACCAAAACATAATTATTAAGATTCAACTAGTCTCATCCAAATACTCACGACAAGGGGAAAATCCACAATTATTATCGCTTGTAAGATTCTTTAATTACGCCCTAACATCCTTAATTCGATCATTACAACGCTCGAAGCCTCAAATATAAATAGTCACATTAGCAAAATACGGTTCCTTAAGAATAAAAGAGAATTACTAATTCCAAACCACAAATGACCAATCACTTGGAAATCAGACAACCATTCAAATCATTTAGATCATCAAAACTCAAAATGAATCGATTTTCATTTATGACAAAACTCCTCAAACTTTGGGTACCAACCCAATTACCCTAAAGCAAAGTCTCTTTTAGAATCCACCAATTAGAGACATCTAATTCCCAAATGACATACCAAGCAACCGTTATAATACCCAACAACAACGAACTATTATCATGATCAACTCAATTCTCAAAATAACACTACAATACCAAGCTCCTAATCTAAAACCATCAAGAGAGGATACATTATCACTATTAGGATTTATCCTAGAGCTTAAGTCCTATTTTTCATGATCAAATACAACATGAAATTTGCTAAATCCAAATACACATATTCTAACTACAGAAATCCACAATACATTACAATTATTCTCTGAACCTTACAAACGGAATATCCAATCCACTAAGGAAAAGATGGAGCGGCAACGAGATAGGAAACGATAAGAAATCTCAAGGAGAATGCGAGAATAAAATCAGGCACGAGATTAAAAGAGAGGAACGCTGGAAATAACGAGGCCAAGAAAGAGACAAAACAGATAGTAGAGTCATGAAGATATCTGAGTAAGAAAGAAGATACGAGCATGCGATTTCTTAAAGATCAATCTTGACAAAAACATTCAAGAATGGAAATGAAAAGGGATGATGGCACAAGTAAAGGTTTAAGGTTTAATCCACAAAATTTCTCCTTTCAGACTTAGGGTGATAGTAAAGCAACTCATTCCAAACAAAGGTCTCTTACAAGGGCCCATCGTACCACAATAATCAAAGTAAGGTACACCTAGATTTAATAAATCGATTACAACCCAATTCATCCATCCTTTCATATAACACGGATTCCCAATTGCGGAATTGCAACTCAAGCATAGTAACATTCTCTCAACTCCATAATTTGACACATTCCCAAAGGTTTCAAAAAATGAAGAACCCATAAAGAATTTTCCATACTAATCTCTTTTCAACTCCTACGGCCACAAGGTAGAACACCGAACAAAACGTCATTATCAACATCATATAGCCCACGAGTGCATTATTATCAAAGTACAACATCAAGTCAAACATCATCATTAAAATCCCAAGGTATTTCCATCCTAGCTCACGTTATCGAATCTCGCTCATATCTATAATCCTCAAGTAATATGGTTCAACTTACAACGAAACCTTACTACTTCGAACGAGTCTCCGATACTATAAGATAAGCTTATATCTTTAAATCCAAGAACTATAGCCAAAAGCTTTTCCACCAAGCCTATACTCACAAACACACAATAGGAAACACAAGACGTCACTTAATCTCAAAAGCATTTTACAACTCAAGGCATCATTCAAACTCCTAAATTCAAAAGATTAAATCGCTAATGGGTTAAGAAGTCTTAGCCACTCATTCAACCTTACAACATCAAATATCATGAACTATCCACACATTAGTCATGACAAGCATCAAGCATTAAAATCATTAAACTTATCTTACTACCTTTCCTTAGAGATACAACCAATCATCAATATAGAGTGAATTTAGATCTACCCCATTTCCTCAAATCACAAATTCATTCTAACAAACACTAATATTCCACAAAGTTCACAATTCTTCCGACCAAGTATAATATACCACAAACAAAAGGGTATGACATCCATAAAAATGTTACAAGAGGAAAGTAAAGATACCAATGGTAAGATGGAGGAAACTATCAAGAGTAATTTCCAAGAGGCAAACAAGTTGGAAGAGAAAGAAGCACTTAGATAGAAGAAAGAGAGCATAATACATTAAGGACGAGAGAATACATCGATGAGGAAGAAATACACTTCAATTAGGTAACACAATGATCCACCATAAGACGGTAGATACAAACAAACATAACATCACTCAACACAATCAACAAACAAGTTAGAACCTAACAAACATCAAGTACACCAAAGATCACCACCTTAGGTCCTTAAGTCTACCCATCTCTCATTGATTATTTCAAGGTCAAGTGATTTAAGTTTAGGGTTCACGTGTGTGCGTCGGGAGCGTTTAAGCTCTGATATCAACTGTGACAACCCTCGCGAATGCGGAAATATAAAACAAACAAGCATGTGAAATATATAGCGGAAATATGAAGTTTTAAAAACTTTTATACATGCAAGATAGAAAATACGAGGAGTGTCAAAACATTACAAACTAAGTACGGAATACAACAAAGAGACGGAGTCTCTCAAAATGTTAACAAAGAACAAGTGTTTAGCAAACTAGCTAAATAATGACTAGAGGCGAATCTTCCAGGGACAACGCCCGCTAGCTCACACCCGAACCCAAAATAACACAAGCAAAAAGCCAACCATGCAAGCAACCTGTTCATCCATGAAAAACATGAACGCCACAGTCAGTGGGGAGTAACTCGGGTTCTCCCAGCCATATCACATTAAACGTACATAAAAGGAAATACAAAAGATAAGCATGCATATATAGATATACATGTAAATACGATAAGAATAGATAGGCAATTCAATATATAATGATAAGAGCATATGTAATACAAATCCGAATCCATCATGTTATACAAAGACTCGGGGAAGACACTCTTAGGCAACCGAATACGCTCACTAGGGCTTACATATCACCGTTAGCGGTATAAGGTTGATAAGATTGAGACTCGACAAACAACCCATGCCAAGTCATGCGATGATCACAATAAATCCATCATATTATCATCCAATCAGACATACCAATACATTGACGATGCCAAGTCATGCAATGACCATGAATAAAATCATGAAATCACGCATTCAAAGACAACGACACAAAGACGACATCTCTCACGGTAAAAGAAACGCACTAGCACCGTGTACATGGCAAGTATGATTAAAAGGCATCCACGAGATCACATTTCCCTGAACGCATACACGATCAAATTTCGTATATGTAGACTAATTTCCTCCTGGTAGGAACGATAAGGCTCCTAATCTAAACCTGGCCAGATTCTCAGAATCACATTTTCCGATTCGACATGCGATCACATTTCGCATCCAAGACTCGGTCTTACAAATAAAACGCCGAGTACCCGCATTCTCGGTAGATCAATTCACGAAAGAGGCGGAAAACGAGCTCAAGCCTCATAACATGCGGTACGCTACATGCAAATAACACCACCTCGCAAGTACACAACAGTTGACGGCCGGGTCGATCAACGCATAGCGTTCGCCTCCCAACAACGTCGTCGTATGCCCACTAACACATGCAATTAAGCAGTAGGATACCTCCCCGTTCCGACATTCCAGCCTTACGAACGTGGAGGTAGCCAAGGGAATGAGAGTACAAAGCACAAGACAAAAATAGTGCTCAAACCGTATCATTTGTAAAAACCGACTCAAAGTGGGACATACCAAAAAAACCGTCACCAAGCATGAGAATATGGCATTATATAAATGTAAATATGATAAAAATGAATCAATACATGATACATAAGCATTAGACCAAGTTTAAGAAGCATAATAAATAGGAAACATAGATCTTATCTCAAAACAACGAGTTTGGAAACTAACTAAAACAAGGGTCCACTTCAAACGGTCATAACTAGAGTTATAGACATGCAAATGCAGAAATTCCAAATGGAGGTGATAGCTTAACCTCTTACGGTTCCAACGGGATGTCACAAGCCCAAAACAATCAAGTAACAAAGGAGATATGATCATTTTACGAAAAGGGGTCAGTGCAGTGAAACTGCACAAGTCACGACCGTGACTTGTATTTCACGCTCGTGACATGAGTTACCAGTTCACCCGAGAGCCTTCAACATACATTCAAACATTTTCAATTTTCATGATTCACTTCTAACAACTATCAACAATCAATAATCATCATCAAAAGTCATCAACTAACAACAATCATTATCAATAATACAATTCCTAAGCTTTCTAATCGTATTTTAAATACGAATTCTAACATAGAAATCATGTAAAACAAGTAAATGATATCGAGTAACCCTTCACCGTTACCTTTTCGCGTCTTTAATCGATTTCTAAACCTTCCTCTTCTCCACCTACATACAATTAGATAATAAAAGATTAATATCATTCACCTTGAGAAAGACGGATAATTTAAAAAGCGAGAAAGACGGTAATTTTATTACCAATACGGATAGAGGAAGATGAGAGGGGAAAAATAAGACGAACTTACGTGAATTTGAGCGAGTAACGAAGGAGTAGCGACGAATCTAAGACGGATCAAAAATGGAGGCAAGGTTTTATGGGGTTTTCTTAGAGAAGAAGGAAAAGTTGAGTTGTGTGAATGAAAATAGGTTAAGTGGGAGTATGAGATATGTAGGGAAAAAAGTCAACAAAAGTCAAAGTCGCCTTAAGACGGGATTCACATGGAATCTCGCGGAAATTCCAAATACGAACTCGGAAATTCTAAATTCGACTCGGAACATTAAATTCTAAATTAAAACTAAATTTCACTGAAAAGTATCCCTAAAATATTTTTACTATTTAAAATAGGGTACATTTGCGGGTGTTACAGTTTTAAAGCAAACCTTTGAGCAAAATATATATTATTTTTAGTGTTTGTTTTCAAAAGAGTCGTGCATCAATTATTATCAATCGCTTGATTGAAATACGTTATTGGATAATAGTACATCATTATAAGCTTACAATTCTTTAACGGGAATCTGTGTGAGTTATATTGTACTTTCTTATTAGCGTAAGATAGTATAGAGTATTTAGCGATACTCACCTTGAGTTATAATCATAGTGTTGATTATACGAGTGGGTTGATAATTTTTGTAATCCGTAGAAAGGTACTAAGAATTATTAATCGAGAATAGTGGACGTAGGTTTCAACGTGTGAAACTGAACCACTTCAAAAGTCGTGTGCCTCTCTCTACTCTCTTTACTTTTCGTTATTTCGTTACTTGCGCTTACTTTGATTAATTAATTAGTTGATTTTAATTCATAAGATCAAATAATTAATTACATATCATATAAATAGAAAAAGTGGGGCTAGTTTTTAATACTCAATTCCCCCCCCCCCCCCCTCTTTCGTATTCGATCAATAGACTCTACACTTCCCTTATACATCTCTTTCCTCACTCCATAACCCAAACCTTACCACTCATTTCTTCCCTGGCATTCAAACGCCGACATTGAACCGCCAGTGGCCACCACCAACCTCAAATACGACTAATCCTCGCCCTCTTCTCACACGCCATCTCCTCTGTATCTTTGCACCACATCATCGCCTTGTTGATGGCATAGAATCACCGTCGCCGGTGACGGTCACATATTTTACGGCCGTCTATAACATGTTTGCTTCGGAATATCAAGTGAAGAGCATTTGCGAGATTAAGTTTTCTAGATTTGTTTTTAGATATGAGGACGGTGGTCGTTGTGGCTAGAGTAAAAATGGCCAGCGATGGGGAGACAGTGGCAGAGATTCGGTGGCAAGGGGAGCGCCGGTGATTGGCTCGTGATGTTGAATGGTGTTGGTGACGGGATTGAGCGTCGGATTTGGGCTGCTGTTAGTCACCGGTATAGTCTGGGGTGACGACAATGGCCGGTTCCTCGCCAACGTCGTGGTTGTGGTATGAGATTTCACCGGTGTGGTGCTGGGTTGCAGTGGCGGTGGTGGTGCTAGGTGGCAGTGGTAGCTGTGTTGGCGGCGATGAGAGATGCGTGGTTAGTGGTGTTGAATACTGGAATGGTGTGGGCCGTGGGGTGGTGGGCATGGTCACTAGATTTGTCTGGAGTGGTCACTTGAGTGGTGCGTCGCCGGATGTCATCGGCGTCCTTGTCTGCTTTTATGTTGGGTAGCGATGGACGAAAGTGGTTGTGGTGGTAGGGTGGGGGCGATGGTGGGGGTGAGGGTGGGGCAGTGGTGGGGGGTGGGGTGGGGGAAGTGGATACATAAGATACATTTCTTACTGTTGCTGGATACATGTATGAATACTACTAGATACATGTATAATATGTGTATCTGACAGTATTGGTACATGTATCTGGCAGTACTAACTTGTGTATCTAGGTAGTTCGTACAGTTCGCACCGAACTCTAGTTCGCACTGGAACCCGCCCCTATATATATATATATATATATATATATATATATATATATATATATATATCTCAAAAGGTTGTACGAGGTTGTACTCAAAGTACAAAGATGAAGATGACGGGGGTTGCTCCTACTTGTTGGACAAAGGCTACATCCATAGAAAAAGAGGAATGGTTCAATAATTTTAGGGTATATTTTTGTTTATATTTTGTTATATTATTATAATTTCAATTAATAATTTATTTTAGTAATATTTACTTTTAAATTGTAGAAAACATTTGACTGGCCGACGGGATTAGAGTATATTGTACGTCAAAGGTACAATGAGACATGCACTAGACGGTTAAGGGACAACATGTATAAGGTTGTCAAGAGGAAGAAGGAGCCGGAGCATATGAGAGGTATTTAATTTTTTTTGTTATTTGTATATAGTTATAATTTAATATAATTTTATCATATTTTATAATACTAATTTAAATTGTAGGTGGTGCATATGAAGAAATGCTTAAATATCGTGAAACTCCGGAGTTTTTGGCTAAGTCGGCCCAAGCATCTACAAATAAAAGAGGAGGAAAGAAAGATGGAGCGGTTGAGCCTTCACATCACGGAGGATCTCGATCTTTCTTGGCCTAGTTTTGGGTGTAAGTTTACATTTTATTAATCCACTTTTTCGTCCATTTGAAAATTATAACTTAAATTCTTTTTATTATTAAAATCTTCTTATACAAGTCTTTAATTTCTTCTTTTAGAAGGGTAAGAAGAAAAAAGGTAACACGCCCACGTCTTCGGAGCTCTTCCATGACACCCATTCCCGACTCCAAGATAATAGAAGATATTGGATTAAGCCAAAAGATAAGGAACTATATGTAAGTTTCAAAACATTTTTGGATTTTTACAATAAGTTCATTTTTTTGAATGTTTATCTTATTTTGTAGCTATTTTTAATCATAATGTTTATATTTTGTAGGAATCATTTTTGGCCGAGAAAGCCAGGCAACCCGAGAAGCCCGATAACGAGATTTGGTTCGACTTGGTTAAGGGTTTCAAGAAGGGGAGTGTGTACGGAATTGGCTCGGCTAAGGATGTATTCTACGAAGCTCCAAGGGCAAGGATGCCTTCTAGCTCAAGACAAACTTACGAGACGGGAGTCGTAGGTAAACTCCAAGCCCAACTTGATGAAGAAAGAAGAAGAAACGCCGAAAGGGATTAGGAAGTTCGGATAATGAAAGAAACATTTAAAGCAATGGAAACCATGTTCAACAACTGCAACCAAGGTCCGCCTCCCTTTCGGCGAGATTATGATGAAGGCAATGGAGGTGGTGGTATGCAAGCCGAAGCCAATATGGGTTTCCTTGGCTTTTAATTTTAGTTTAGAAACTTGTTAATTGTGGTTGTCTAAACTTGGTTTTGTAAACCTTTATCAAGATTTGTAAACTTGATTTGATTTTCTTGATATATATGAGGATGTTCGTTTCTCATCGTGTTGTTGTAAATGTGTGAAATTGTGGTTGTTTTCTATTGTACTTGCAGGTATGGTATGGTAATGAAATGGCAGGATGAAAACAGAAATTTTCGTGCAATAAAACAGGGGTTTTGGCGACTGAAATGTTCTTTTAGCGACTGTTTTCAGTCGCCAAACCCTCAATATTTTTAAAAATGAAACTTGATTTTGCGACTGATTAGCGACTGATTTCAGTCGCCAATTTGGCGACTGAATAGTGGAGTGGTCGCCAAATTGGCGACTGATATCAGTCGCCAATTTGGCGACTACTTCACCATTCAGTCGCCAATTTGGGCGACTGATTTCAGTCGCCATTTTGCCAATTTGGCGAAGCTTTTGTCAGTCGCCAAATTTGGCGACCGAAATCAGTCGCCCGAATTTTATTTGGCGACTAAGGCCTGCGACTGGGTCTTGGCGACTGAAATCAGTCGCCAACGTCAGTCGCCTGAACGTTGTTTTCTTTTAGTGTGTCAGGGGAGCTATCAAACCCCATCATCAAGTGTGGGAAATAACATGAATTCAGGTCAATGGGGCCATCAAAGGACTTACAACATACTGGGAGGAGGAGCATCTTATCAAAGATTTAATAATGAGAACTCTAATGTAGTAGGAAGAGCGACGGGATCAGAAAGCAAAGTGCAGGGTGGAGTAGAAAATAGTGACAAGTAGTTTATGTGAGATAGTTGATTTTATGGATTGCATTTAGTTAGCTTTAAATTTCTTGTGTTCCTTATTAAATTATAAATTTCACATTCTTAAATTTTAGTTATTATTTGTTGGCAATTCAATGAATATTTATATTAAATAAAGTAATAATAAATTCTTGTTGTTTTGACAGTTGAAGTAATGAAATTGCATAACGTAATACATTGAAGTGTGTTTATTGTTGTTAATGGATGTAAGCTGTTCTATTTGCATTTATTTGGCATTGGTTATTAGTTGGTAAGTTACAATATGTATTTGAAAGTTTGGATGTTATGTGAGTTCATGATGGAAGAGTAGATATTAAAGTATGCGGTGTTGGTAACATTCGATAAAATTGTGGAAAGGAATACTGTTGTAGTGGATTGATATTTTGAGGTATTCTCGATGGTTATATGTATGAAAATTAATTTGGTAAGAATAGGTGAGTGGAGTGTTCAAAGTTAAGTAAGTGCATGTGGATCACGATGATAGGTAATAGTTGTCAATAATGGGTAATCTGAGTTATTATAGCATAATATATTGCTCGATTCCTTGATTATACTGTTATAAAGCGTCAATATCCTAAGCCGCGAAGCGAGGTGGATAAAGTACCCTTGTACGCCAACTAAGCAATGAGTAAAAGTGCATTGTTAGGGAAAAGACAAAGTGGGTGATTGTAACCATCAACCTGTAACACCCGGAAATGTACCCTATTTTTCTAGTAGAAATATTTTACGAAATCTTTTCAGTAATTTTAAGTTTTAATTAAGATTTTTATGTTCCGAGTCGAATTTAGAATTTCCGAGTTCGTATTGGGAATTTCCGCGAGATTCCATGAGAATCCCGTCTTAAGGCGAGTTTGACTTTTTGTTTGACTTTTTCCTTACTCATACTCTAACTCCCTTAACCTAATTTTCATTCAACCAAACACAAACCAAATTGCTTCCTCCTTAAGAAATCTCAAATCTTGCCTCCCTTTTGATTTTCGATCTTTGAATCATCGTAACTCCTTCGTTACTCGATAGAATTCACGTAAGTTCGTCTTATTCTTCTCCCGTTACCTTCCTCTATCCGTGTTGATGTTAAAATCATCGTCTTTCTCGCTTTTCAAATTTCCCGTCTTTCTCAAGATGAATTTCATTCATCTTTTATGATCTATTTGTAGGCGGTGACCTCCAAGATCCCGACAAAGACTATTACCTTATTGAAGAGGAGCTTGACGATTAGTAGAGACGCTTAAAGGTAACGGTGAAGGGTTACTCGATATCATTTACGTGTTTTATGTGATTTCTAGGATAGAAACCGTGTTTAGATTATAGTTAGCAAGCTTATGACTTGTGTTATTGTTGATGGATGTTTTTTATTGAGTATTTATATGAGTATTGATGAATTAGAATGATAGTCGATAATTATCAAAAGTCGACTTTGATGAAACAAGGCATTTTCGTGTACTGCTGACCTCAGCCGGTCGACCGGCAGCCGGTCAGACCACCGGCTGGGGCAGTGGCTGTATATTTTGGCATTTTTACGTGATTTTGGAATATGAGGTTGGGCTCAGCCGGTCGACCGGCAGCTGGTCGACCGGCAGCCGGTCTGACCACCGGCTGAGACACCCCCTTCTTCCTTTGTTTTTCAAATTGACCCTTTGGTCCCAGTCGGTTGACCGGCACCGGCTGGGACACACTGACATTTTACATTGGTTTTTTTCATATGATAGTTGGCCTGAGCCGGTGGACCGGCTGGCACCTGCTGTATGTTGTTTGTGATTGTTGTTTACGGTTTTCATTTATAATAATTCTAATCGTTCATTTAACGTATAGTTTTACGTAGTGACTTATAATATTGATATTTTGGATATATGATATTTCACTCGCTTGTATCACATGTTTTGTGACGGTTTTTGCTATGTCCCACTTTGAGTCGGTTTTTACAAATGTTACGGTTTGAGCACTATTTTGTCTTGTGCTTTGTACTCTCATTCCCTTGGCTACCATCCCGTTCGTAAGGCTGGAATGTCGGAACGGAGAGGTATCCTACTGCTTAATTGCATGTGTTACTGGGCATACGACGACGTTGTTGGGAGTTGAACGCTATGCGTTGATCGACCCGGCCGTCAAATGTTGTGTACTTGCGAGGTGGTGTTATTTGCATGT
>JAIUZE010008524.1:0-12552 GCA_022085475.1 Heliosperma pusillum | reverse complement strand
AATAAATAATATACACTTAACTTTTAAGTGATATTTTATCAATATATAATGGGTCCCACAATGCCTAGTTAGTTTATTTTACAACTCCTTGTAAATATAATTAACTAATCACCTCTACCTCAAAGTATATGCATAACCTCAACTAATTTAATGAGTTAACTATTAATCATTAAATTAAATCTTATTTAATCGTATTAAAATAAGACGTAAAATTTATTCAGTCAATTATCGTATAATTGACTAATAAACTTATCCGGAATGAGTTCGTAACTCAATTTCCAATAATTAACTCTCGTAACTAAACATATATCAAATATATATATAAAGTACTAATTAATATGTATCGTATACAAATAAATAGATTTCTGTTTGGGTCTCATCCTATAGGTGTGACCGAAAGGGGTCAGTTGATTACCGCCGTCATACGACAATAACGTCTAACTCTAGTCAGCTGACCGTTATCGATTTACGTTAATCAACTGACGTGGAGTATCAAAATACTAGTCATCCCACTAATATTCCAAAATGAGATTTATAATATAAATGCACTATTGTGGAGGACACTAGCTCCAACAATCTCCCACTTGTTCCGATACAAGTTGTGCATGTAGCCACACTATTGCGGAGGACTCCTACTCCCACAATATCTCCCACTTGTCTCGACAAGTTGTGTGCTACCAATTCTCTTGTCACTTTAGCGTCACATCCTCCCACTCATCGCAAGGTGTCTTTCAGGTCGCACCTGCGATTGGAAAAATAAATTGAGTGGTTTTCTCGATCTGGAGAGTAACTGTCTGACCGGAAAATCTACCATAGATCTCTTCCGAGCGTGGCCACGCATTTCCAGTCACTACTCCTCGAGTGGCCCGAAGATGGTAATACCCAACGTGGGTGGACAATTCCTGTTGACCCAACTTACACTGTATAATGCAAATCACCATGACCCAGTAGATGCCCATCGGCCTCCTTTCACGGCACGACCTAGGACAAAAACCAAAGTCAATCGGAAAATACACCGACTCAGGTAAATGGTCGCAAGTCTAAAGAATCGACTCATAGAAATATAATAGAAATCCCCGCCACGACCAGGCTTCAACAATTTTGATAAGGGACTCTATCATGGTCACTGTCCGACAGAGTGTCTCTACAGTCTGTCTATGTAAACGATCAGTCATCTCCATGACTCCATGGTGCTGAACCAACCATCGATCGACTTACAATCTAGTCATTTCGAGATGTCACCTTATGCAAATGACTAGGGACAATTACTAAGTTCATCATGTTCATTTGAATTGAGTTCAACCTTTATTATAACCAATTCGGACAAAACAAAGTAATAAATTTAGTCAATACTAAATAAAAGAGTTCATATAAAACTCGAACAATGAATGCAATTATCATATATGTAAACATTGATACAACATTCAATTATTACATATCACATAATCTAGAGGAATTCAGGAACTCGTCTTAATCCCATCGAGATGACATGAGTGTCATGTTTAGCCTTTGTAAGAGGCTTGGTTAGAGGATCAGCGATGTTATCGTCTGTCCCAACCTTACATACATCTATTTCCTTCCTCTCCACGTAATCTCTAATTACATGGTATTTCCTAAGTACATGTCTAGACTTGTTACTAGACTTGGGCTCCTTTGCTTGAAAGATAGCCCCACTGTTATCACAATAAATCGTGATGGGATCTGTGGCAGTAGGGACTACTCCTAGTCCTTCCAAGAACTGCCGAATCCACACAGTTTCCTTTGCAGCCTCTGATGCCGCGAGGTACTCAGCTTCTGTTGTAGAATCCGCAGTCACGCTTTGCTTGAAGCTTTTCCAGCAAACGGCTCCTCCATTCAACATAAAGACATAGCCGGATTGGGATTTTAAATCATCCCTATCAGTTTGGAAACTAGCGTCCGTGTAACCCTTTACACGTAACTCAGTCTCTCCTCCAAACACCAAGACCGAATCTTTAGTCCTTCGTAAGTACTTAAGGATGTTCTTTACGGCTATCCAGTGACTCTCACCTGGATTGGCTTGATAACGACTCGTCATGCTCAAAGCATAGGCGACGTCGGGGCGAGTGCACATCATAGCATACATGATTGACCCAACTGCTGAAGCATAAGGGATCAACTTCATGCGTTCAATCTCCTCAGTGATGGTAGGACTCTGGGATTTACTCAGAGTGATACCATGACCTATTGGAAGAAAGCCTCTCTTAGAGTCTTTCATTTTGAACCGATCAAGAATCTTATCTATATAAGCTTCTTGACTTAATGCTAGTATCCTCTTGGATCTATCTCTATAGATACGGATACCCAAAATGCGTTGTGCCTCTCCCAAATCCTTCATCTGGAAATGTTTCCCAAGCCACTCCTTGGTAGAAGTAAGCATTGGTATGTCATTCCCAATGAGAAGTATGTCATCCACATACAAGATAAGGAAAGTAACTTTGCTTCCACTAAACTTCATGTATAAACATGGTTCCTCGACACTTCGAGTGAATCCATTTTGTTTAATTACATGATCGAAGCGATGATTCCAACTCCTTGATGCTTGCTTAAGACCATAAATGGATCTCTTAAATTTGCATACCTTCTTAGGGTTGGATTTATCCTCAAAACCTTCAGGTTGTGTCATGTACACTTCCTCTTCTAGAATCCCATTCAAGAAGGCGGTTTTGACATCCATTTGCCAAATTTCATAGTTATAAAATGCGGCAACCGCTAAGAGAATCCTAATGGATCGAAGCATAGCGACTGGGGCAAAAGATTCGTCATAGTGTAAACCATGAACTTGAGTGAAGCCTTTTGCCACCAATCTAGCTTTGTAGACATCAATATGTCCATCTATGCCATTTTTGATCTTGTAGATCCACTTGCACTGAAGAGGTCGCACCTTCTCAGGTAAGTCTACCAAGTCCCATACTTGATTTTCGTACATAGAATCCATTTCGGATTGCATGGCCTCAAGCCAATGCGTGGAGTTGGGACTAGAAACGGCCGACTTTTGTTGTGGGTTCATCACTTTCAAAAAGTAATAAATCACCATCTCCCTCGATACATCCAAGGTAACGATCAGGTTGATAACTAATTCTACCTGACCTTCTAGGGACAATAACCGTTTCAGACGAGGAGGGAACGTTTTACTCCACTTCATTTTCGGTTTGTGGCTCTCGAACTTCGTCAAGTTCGAATTTTCTCCCACTCTGCCTTTTAGAAACGAAATCGCTTTCTAGAAAGACAGCATCACGAGACACAAACACTTTGTCCTCATGACGGTTGTAGAAGTAATATCCACGAGTCTCCTTAGGGTATCCTACAAACTAACATTTGTCGGATCTGGGTGCGAGCTTGTCATTAGACTTCTCATGAACAAACGCCTCGCAACCCCAAATTTTCATAAACGACAAATAAGGAACCTTTCCTTTCCATATCTCATATGGAGTTTTATTGGCTGCTTTAGTCGGGCTACGATTTAGTGAAAATGTTGCGGTTAAGATGGCAAATCCCCAAAACGAGTCAGGAAGCTCTGTACGGCTCATCATCGACCGAACCATATCTAATAAAGTTCGGTTTCTCCTTTCAGACACACCATTTAATTGAGGTGTTCCAGGAGGAGTCCATTGTGATACTATACCACAATCTTTTAGGTGTGAATCAAATTCACAATTTAGATATTCACCACCACGATCGGATCGTAGGGTTTTTATCTTCTTATTCAATTGGTTTTCCACTTTATGTTGAAACTCTTTGAACTTTTCAAAAGCTTCACTCTTATGCCTCATTAAGTAGACGTATCCATATCTACTCAAATCGTCGGTAAAAGTAATGAAGTACTTGTAACCACCTCTAGCTTGGAGAGTCATTGGGCCATATACATCGGTATGTATAAGGCCTAATACTTCACTTGCTCGTGTCCCTTTTCCTGTAAAAGGAGCACGAGTCATCTTGCCCAAAAGACAAGATTCGCATTCACCATAAGATTCGTAATCAAATGGTTTGAGAAGTTTTGTTGAAACGAGTCTCTTTATGCGTCGTTCGTTTATATGACATAAACGACAATGCCAAAGGTATGATTGATTAGGTTCACCTAATTTGAGCTTCTTGCTTTCTACATGATATACTTCATTAACATTATGAAGAACATAAATGCCTCCAACAGAGATGGCTTTACCATAAAACACATCATTAAAAGAAAACGAACAACTATTGTTCTTGATTACAAAAGAGAAACCCTCCGCATCAAGTACGGAAATGGAGATAATGTTCTTAGTCAAGGAGGGTACACAATAACAATTATTTAAATACAACTCAAGACCACTAGCTAAGGTTAATACATAAGTTCCTACAGAGACGGCGACAACTCTTGCTCCATTCCCCATTCGTAGGTCCACATCACCCTTGGCTAGTGCTCGCACGTCCTTCAGCCCCTGCAAGTGATTACAAAGGTGAGAACCACATCCAGTATCAAATACCCAAGTGGAAGTGCAAGAATAGTTAATATCTATCATATAAAGAGAAGATAGGATTATACCTGACGGTGTCACACATCCGTCCTTCTTATCCTTCAAATACTTGGGACAATTGCGTTTCCAATGTCCCTTGCCTTTACAATAAAAGCATTCGGCTTCGGCGTGCTTCTTACCCTTAGCCTTGGCATTACTATACATTATAGCTTTGCCCTTTCCCTTTCCTTGCTTCTTAAATTGGGCCTTGGCTTTTCCCTTCCCCTTTTGAACCCCTAGCTTTAAGTTCTTCAATCTCATTGAAAGAACATCCTTTTGCTCACTCCCACTTGCTTCCATATCCCTTTCGACTTGGGTAAGGAGAGCATGGAGCTCGTGAAAGCTCTTATCCATGCCATGCATGTTATAGTGTGCCCTAGCTTGGGCAAACTTGGGAGGAAGTGAGTGAAGGATGCGGCCAACCGCTAGCTTCTTAGGAATTTTGACCCCTAGACGATCTAGAGTGTCAACATGTTCCACCATCTTAAGCACATGTGGGCCAACCTTTTGGCCCTTCTCTAGCTTGGCTTCAAAAAGCCTAGTCATAGCATTATATTGGCGAATCTCGGGTGATTGAGAAAAAGCCAACGTCACCCTAGAGAATATCTCATATGCTCCAAGGGTGATGTAGTGTTGCTTAAGGGTTGAGGACATCGACCAAATCAAGACCATCTTGACGTCGTTTGCTACCTTAAGGTATTCCTCATAGGCGGCTTTGGCCGCATTAGTGGCTCTTGGGCCGGGTTCATTGGGAGGTGCCTCGGTCAAGTAGCGCAACACGTTATCCGATAACGCCGCACTCTTGATCGTTTGTTCCCACTCGACGAAATTAGTTCCATCGTCTTTTAAGATGCATTTGTCCATAACGGACCTTAGCCATGATTCTTTTCCTAGTTGAACGGTGTTGTTATTGTTTGCCATTGCGAATTATGAATAACTACAACAAAATTAGGAAATATTAACATTCATTGTTTTAATCAATTTTACTTGTATAAACAATTTAAACAAGTCACTCGTATAATGACCCCTCACAAAATTATATAAGCGATTCCGAGACCCGTATTTTAGACAAAAGAACATGTTATGCAACTTTTATGTAAAAGACGGTAAGTCAACTCTTGACAAATTCTACTCCTAGAACTCTCGGTTGACGGATTTCAACTAAACCCATCTCCTAGTCCCAAGATAACGCTTATCTTGTTGAGTCCAACCCAATTTAGGCGTGTGATCGCATCACCCTACTTAGCCGAGGTAAAAAGGTCCACGTTGTGGTTGTCCTAATGAACACGGGATTCATAGGTGCTTCAATTGGTAAGGCTAAATCTCAATTCCCTTTTAAGTTATGTGAGAGGTCTTGCCAATTTTAGTTATTAATTCCCTATAAGTGAACTAAGTCGGTGAATTTTGAATAACGTTGAATTGACAATCGATAACTAAAACGCATGTTGGTGATTTTGGCATGTGCGGAAAAAATAAAGCAAGCAATCAAATTAAATCCTAGTATGGCCACCTAGCTAATCTAATTAACTAGATGATTACAAATTTGAAACCAACTCCTTGGTCCCTTGCCTCTTCATGGAACGCCTTCCAATATGGCACCGTCTTTTGGAACACCGACTTTGGGAATCACCGTCTTCACAATAAATAATTACAAAAATACAAATGAATACATAGCAAATTCCTATTATACATTTGATCTATAAAATGAAATTATTAATTAGTACAAAACGGCGATACGAAATCGCAATAAATTACAACCAAATCGGTATTCCCTTACATTACGGGTAATACCGATTAAAACAATCTAGGCCATACTAGGTACAACTTGCAATAAAATAAATAAATGACATTCATTCATTCAACAACATAAATAAAAATGCTGTAAAATCATGCTAAAATCACCCTCAACACTTGTCATGTTCATTCTAGCTCGGTTTTTACGAATTTTATCGATTTTATCTACTAAAAATCAATAATCAACACTTAAATTGTATTTAAGCTCAAACTAATTATCTAAACTGATTTAGAACTCAAGATTAGTCCCCACTAATTTCACTTGTATTTAATTAGTTTGAATTGATCGCATTTGCTATTTAAAGAGGTTTATTCATAACTTTTATGAATTAAACCCAAAATAAAATTAAAAATCATTAAAATTGAAACAAAAAATATTTGTACATACTGGAACACTTCCAGGAACCTCAAGAACAAAAAACATTTGCCCAAAAAAAATTTGAAATGATTTTATGAAGAAATAGCTTTATAATAATCGGTTTTTATCAAATAAAAACCAACTAAAATAGTAAAATGATGAAATTTTTTTTCAAATTTTACCAGAATGATATAAATAATATTTCAAAATGTACAAAAAATTTTGAACTCCATAAAGTCTCGTTTCCATTTTAAGAACAAAATAACTCCTTTAAATCGGTTTTTATCCAATAAAAATCAATAACCATGCAATACATGACTAAATGTCACGAAAATTTACATACAATATGTACACCATGCATGTGAGAACATATTAAAAATTTGAGGCCAGATTCAACATGCAACTAGTTTTAGTTAACTTTTAACATAAAACCGCATGTTAACTCGGTTATTAAGGCCATAAAACATAATAAATAGCCAATTAATTCGTAAATTCACCAAATTTGACCACAAACATTTTGAGGTCAGTAGGTATGCATGCAAATCAGAAAATTTCGTGAAAACCATTTTTAACATAAATTTTCGATTTTTTACTCAAGTTATCGTATAACCCGATTTTAATGCTTAAAATCAACATGCATGCTACAAGCTATCTCTGATACCACATGAAAGTTCATAGAACCTAATTAGACTCCTCTAATTAGTTACTAAATTACTTGTTAATTTAGTGTTTAATAAAGATCTATGTAACATGCATGCAAATTAAAATGCATAATAAAAAGTAAGAAGAAATTTCCTTACATTGGGAAAATTTCGGTTTTATGGGCACAACAAGAAACACCTTTCTTGTTGTTCTTGGGCTAGAATGAAAAAGATGATCCTCCTTGTAATCTTCAAAGTAGAAGACCTCCTTTAAGAAGCACCCAAGAGAAAACCCAAACTAATCACTTGGTTTTTTGACTAGAAACACAAGTGAAAAGATGAACTAATATTAGATTTTATTACTACTCTAGTAATAGGAAAATATTAGTATTTGAGAGGTTTTTAGAGAGATGAGGATTTTAGTGAGATAAGCACAAAATAAGAATGAACAAGCAAGCAAAATGAACAACAAAGTTGTCCTTTTAAGGACACTATGGTCCGGCCATCATGGCCTATGTGGCCTCTTATTTTTGCTTAAAATAATCCCATGCAAATTGGTTTAGTGTAGATGTGAGTAAGGTTATGATCATGTGTCATAAACATGACATGATAACAAGATGTAGTGTAATACAAGAAACAACAATCATCATGTTGTACACTACCAATTTTCGGCACCCACTAGTGTCATGTGGTCCATTTTGATTTTTGATATTTGTCCCACAAATACTGATAATCATATGATTAATTATCTTGTATAATTAAGAGTTAATTTGATCATATAACAATTATATGACTCAAATCAATAAATAATATACACTTAACTTTTAAGTGATATTTTATCATTATATCAATATATAATGGGTCCCACAATGCCTAGGTAGGTGAGTTGACAAACGGCCTGGGAAAGAGAGAGTGAACGAAGCAGCGCGACCGCAAATGAGAGGCGAACCTCAACTAATTTAATGAGTTAACTATTAATCATTAAATTAAATCTTATTTAATCGTATTAAAATAAGACGTAAAATTTATTCAGTCAATTATCGTATAATTGACTAATAAACTTATCCGGAATGAGTTCGTAACTCAATTTCCAATGATTAACTCTCGTAACTAAACATATATCAAATATATATATAAAGTACTAATTAATATGTATCGTATAAAAATAATTAGATTTCTGTTTGGGTCTCATCCTATAGGTGTGACCGAAAGGGGTCAGTTGATTACCGCCGTCATACGACAATAACGTCTAACTCTAGTCAGCTGACCGTTATCGATTTACGTTAATCAAATGACGTGGAGTATCAAAATACTAGTCATCCCACTAATATTCCAAAATGAGATTTATAATATAAATGCACTATTGTGGAGGACACTTGCTCCAACATAATTAACATTTTAGTTAGCTAGATAGATTTAGTTACATGCAAACTATATAAACGTAAATAGAGAAACAAAATGTTCCTCACAATGATTATTATTCAACTATGAGCACAAGTACAAGACACATTCTTGTACTTGTTCTTGAGCTTAAGGATATATGGATGAACTTCCTATTTCCAAGTATAGGAACTCTCCTTGGTGATGCACCTAGATTATCCTTAATCACTTGTATATTGTTATACTAGAACAACTAACAAGTACCCTTAGAACCAAGTCAAGAAACTCGAGACTTCTACCTTAGACAATCCAAGTTCAAGCTCTTAGAATAAGTTATATGAAACTTATTAAGTTTCTTAACTTATCTTATTTTTCTAGTGAGAAGAAAAAAGTGTTTTCTTATGAGATGTTATGATTCAAAACAAGAGGAAAACATCCTCTTAAATCCTTCACCAAAATCGGCACCACCATGGGGAAAGATGGCTGCCTTTTGCTTTTTGCCTTATCAAAGTTGTAGGGTGGCTATAGGTATTTAGGCTAGTGATGATTATGCCTAATATTGATTAGAACAACATTAAAGCCTAAACACTACCCTACACTTAAGCAAAACCGATTTTGATGTGTAATATGGACTCCATTTTACATTTTGTGATTTTGTCATTTGTCACACATGTGATGGAGTGTAAACTAATAAGGCTTACAAGTTTTAAGGACAGTTGATTAGATTGACTCAAACTGAGAACAATGTCAAGTAACAAATGGATGTTGTTTTAGAGAGGGTGAATTGTTTAGCTGAAAACTCAAGGGATATGACTTAGAGACACTCCTCTACAGCAAGGCACAAGAGAAAGGACTCAAAGACTGATTTTTGAGACAGTTTTCAAGTGTTACAGCAAAGCACAAACACCCTAGACTAGACTCAACATCAAGCAAGTTAACCACAGCAAGGCACAGATATAACTTGACTCACAAGACAAGGCACTGATCAAACACCTTGGAGATGTATCAGGCTTGTTTCAAACTACAGCTCTTAGCACAAGTTTGATAGATTTGAGGGATTTCTCAAAGTTAATTCATTCATAAAAGTCTCCCTTACAACAACATACAAGACCTCCTTATATAGGGAGGATGATATCTTGTGAACCATTGGATGTATAGATCATCCAAGGGCCAGCTTAGGATCTAAACTACTTCAACTGACACTAATTAAGAGCCTCACAAGAGGATGAGTTTAACAACTAGCTAGTACAGACACAAAAGACACAAACAGACTGATGCAAAAAAGCAAATAAAGCTGTTTTTGTATTTTTCCTGAAATAGAACTCTGATGTTCTTGTTGTCTTGCTGCTTTGCTCTGGGTGTTTTGTTGCTCCTTGGGACTCTCCACTCTTATTAGAACTTAGATAAACCTGCCTTGGATGAGGACAAGTTGACTTAGGCAAAAGGAAACCAATTCTGAACATGTACTGCCTCTGCTATGCTGCTCACTGGACTCTAGCTTGGGGTGTCTGTTTCATGAGTTTTTGCTAGACTTCAAAAGGGTTTGTCCTAGGCAAACTTGTAGCTTAGAGGGTTGGCTTGATAGTAGGCCATGTTGGGGGTGGTTGGGATACCCTGGTGTACCTCCTAGATGCAGGGTTTGTTAATTGGTCTGCCTGGGCCTGAATGGCTTTGTTTCTGTTTTGTGTGGGTAATGTGGGTTGTGTTGGGGCTTGCCATGGGTTGTTGAGCCTAGACTGTCTTCTTCATTGGTGTGGCTTGGCCTGGCTTGATCTTGGCTTGTCATAGCTTGTTGTTTGGACCTTGTAACTCGAGCTTCCATCTGAGGGGTCAAGCTTGTCTTGTTTGTGGTTTGATCATCAAGACCCCTTGGGTGAGCACCTGCTGCAGCCTCCCCAGGTTGAAAAGGGCTTGACCTCAAGCCTGTGTCTTCCTCCCCCTCAGAGTCTTCATAGAAGGGACTAAGATCTCCCACATTGAATGTTCCATGGACTGCATACTCTCCTGGTAGATCAATCTTGTAGGCATTAGGACCTATCTTCTCTATGACTTGAAAAGAACCATCTGCTCTGGGCTCTAGCTTGTTCTTTCTCTTGGAAGGGAACCTTTCTTTTCTTAGGTTGATCCATACTAGATCTCCTGGTGCAAAGTCTTTCTTGGTCTTAGGAACCTTGGCATTCTTCTTGTATAGATCATTAGCTTTCTCAATTTGTTTCCTGACTGATTCATGGAGTTTTAGCATTTGTTCCACCCTCTTCTTGGCATCATAGTGGATCTCTGACCTGCACACATTAGACAAACTCAAAGGCATTAAGGAGTTTGTACCATAGACCACTTCAAATGGGGAGTGGCATGTGGCTGCTGATGGAGCTCTATTGAAAGAGAACTCTGCTTGAGCCAACTTCAAGTCCCAATCCTTGAGAGATTTGCTGACTATACACCTCAAGATCCTTCCCAAGGTCTTGTTGGTCACCTCAGTTTGGCCATCAGTTTGAGGATGATGGGAGGTACTAAACAACAACCTAGTGTTAAGCAGCTTCCACAATGTTCTCCAGAAACGGCTCATAAACTTTGTGTCTCTGTCAGACACAATAGTCCTTGGGACTCCATGTAACCTCACCACCTCATCAAGGTATAGCTCTGCTACACTCACAGCATCCTCAGTCTTCTTGCAAGCAATGAAATGTGCCATCTTACTGAACCTATCCACAACCACCATGATAGAATCTTTCCCTCTTGCTGTCCTAGGTAATGCTACTATGAAATCCATAGTTACATCTTCCCAAGGCCTACATGGGACTGGTAGGGGAGTGTAAGGTCCTGCTTGAAAAGAACTCTTGGCCTTTTGACAAACTCCACACCTTCTGAGCACTATTTGGACTTCTCCCATCATCTTAGGCCAGTAGAATTGATCCCGTAGTATGTCCACAGTTTTCTGAACCCCAAAGTGTCCTCCAAGGCCACTTCCATGTACCTCCTTGATCTATAGACTCCTATAAGATCCTCTGGGAACACACAACTTGTTTCCTTTGAACAAGAATCCATTTTGCAGAGTGTAGGGTGAATCAATGGTCCTTGTTCCCTCTTTCTGTGCTAACCAGTCTTCTGCAAAGTCTGGATCTTCCTGATACATATCCTTCATGAACTCAAAGCCAAGAACCCTTTGCTCCATGGTTGATAGCAGAGTGTACCTCCTAGACAATGCATCAGCCACCACATTTTGTTTGCCCTCTTTGTATTTGGTAGAAAAGGTGAATGATTGGAGGAACTCCACCCACTTAGCATGCCTATGACTGAGCTTATGTTGACCTCCTATGTACTTCAATGCCTCATGATCAGAGTGTAGGACAAAAGGCTTGGGCTTCAAGTAATGACTCCAATGTCTTAGAGCTCTGACAAGAGCATAGAACTCTTTATCATATGTAGAATAGTTCAGCTTGGCACCACATAGCTTTTCACTAAAGTAGGCTACATGTTTCTTCTCTTGGATGAGGACAGCTCCAATCCCCACTCCACTTGCATCACACTCAACCTCAAATAGGCAATCAAAGTTTGGCAACCTGAGGATAGGTGCACTGCACAAGAGCTTCTTCATGTGTTTGAAAGCCTGCAAGCCATTCTCAGTCCAAGTGAACTCTCCTCTCTTCATACATTCAGTGAGGGGTGCTGCAATAGTGCTAAAATCTTTAATGAACCTCCTATAGAAAGAGGCTAGGCCATGAAACCCTCTAACTTCTGTAATGTTCTTAGGGATAGGCCAAGACTGCACTGCAATGATCTTATCTTGATCAACTGAAATGCCTCTACCAGATACCACATATCCTAGAAATTTGACTTCCTCAGTCATGAAGGTGCATTTCTCAAGCTT
>JAIUZE010008520.1:0-11849 GCA_022085475.1 Heliosperma pusillum | reverse complement strand
CATCCCTCACCTCAAAAACCCAATTTTTCCCTCTTTCAATTGAATCTAACGAAAATCAACATGGCTCAACAACCACCAAGGAAAAGGACAAGGGCTCAACTTGAGGCGGAGTTGGAGGCTAGGCTCCAGCAAGTGACGGCGGGAATGGGTCCGGATAACGATTTTCCGGATATCGTCTTCGTAAGCGAAATCGCAAGAGGTAAATGTCAATGTTTAAAGCGTAGACCTCTTCCCCACTCCCGTTTTATTTGTCGGAATACTATGCGGAACCTCGGCCTTGATACGGTCACTCTTGAACTTTTCAAAGGGTTGGGGATGGGGGAACTATACGGTCAGCACTTCCGTACTTACCCCCGTCTTACTTGGGAGTTTTTGAGTTCGTTTAGTCATGAGAAGGATAGGAATACGGGCATGGTCAAAATGATATCTTTCCGCCTCTTGAATATTGCCTTTAGCATTCCCCTTGAAAAATTTTGTAAGGTTTTAGGGGTCAAATTTCATAAGTCGTACAAGGTCCCCGAAAACTTTAATGTGAATGATGTGTGGACTGCTATATCGGGTTTTGAATTTGCGAAGGGAACTAAGAGGCCGGCAAATGCTTGCCACAATGCCCCTATTAGGTTTTGGCATCGGTTTATGGGTTGGACGTTGTTTGGAAGAGAGGAGTGTCATAATTTTAGGGCCGATGAGCTTTCGATTTTGGCGGCTTACTTGTTCCAAAAGCCGAACAAATTTGGGGTCAACATCGGTCATCATGTCGTTATCCACTTCCAGAAAATTGCCAATGACCCATTTAGCCCGACCGGAATCCATTTAGGGGGAATTGTCACCAAGATTGCCCATGTCCTATGTAGAGATGCTCTGGATGAGCGTAATTTGAGGTGTTTAGGAGGATGCTCATTGTTGACGGAGGATTACATTTTTAAGAAGCTTGAGTGGGTAATAAAGAGAGTTGAGGACGGGAAGACTTATTGGAGGATTCGAGGGGTAAATTCTATTCCCCTCCCTAATAGTGCGGCTATGAAAGTGGTTCCTGATAGCGCACACTATCTTCTCCCCTTAGAGGAGGAGAACCCTCCACCACCACCTGAAGAAACCCCGGAAGATCCTTTAGCTCCAGTTACCGCATTTAGGCGAGATCCTACTGCCCCCGTCACTACATATAGGAGAGAGGAGCGGGGCCCCACTTCCACCACCTTGCCTTATATGAGCCCCTTCTATCATCAGCAGCAGTGGCGTCCTTGGCCCAATTCATCCCAACCCGACGCATCCACTTCCACCACTACCAGTTACCCACCTTTGGATCCCTCCTTGATCCAGTTCATGGCCGACATGACTTTGGCCTCCGAGGCAGCAGCTACGGAGAGAGAGGCAGCGGCTAGGGAGAGAGAGGCAGCGGCTAGGGAGAGAGAGGCGGCAGCTAAGTGGCGAGAGGAGGAAGCTCGGGATAGAGCTCTTTTGTCGCAGCGGATGGACAGGATGTATTATGACTTGGCTCTTGGCCAATACCCTTCTTACGATAATTGGTGTAGGGAGGGGTATAGGGAGCTAGTTGGCCCACATCCGTCCTATTTCATGTGGCCAGAGGGCGGGTATGATCAGGGATCTAGGGTGTTCGGAGATTTCATTGTTCAGCCAGACTATTATTCTTCTGCGCCGGGTTTTACTCAGCCGGTAGTTGATGAGGAGGAGGTGGACCCAGAGATTGCGGCTCAGAATGCCGAGTGGTTTGACAGGATGGGTCCACGGTTCGAGATTGTGGAGGGTGGCGGCTCTGGTTCGGGAGCCCAGGATGTAGATGCGTCTTTGGCTGAGGCCAGTCATGGCCAATTTGATACTACATCCTCTGATTTCACTGGATACTCTTGAGGCCGGAAACCCATGAGTATGATCCCTTATAATCCAAATCTTCATCATATTTATATTTTTGCATGCATTTAGATAGTTGTATTATATCTTAGTTTAGTTATCCACTTAGTTGCATCCATTTAAGCTTGCATTAGAATTTAATTTTGTAACATATCGTCACATGTTAGCCTTGCATCCATATAGCGTAGTTGCATTTTGTTTGGTGTCATTTTTAGACTTTCCCGTGGTTGCTACCCCCATGAGGGGCGTGCATTTATGCATTTTACCGCCACGACGAGACTCCGATATGGCACACTAGACTTTCCTGTGGGAGGTACCCCCATGAGGGGCGTGCATTTATGCACCTTACCACCGCAGCGAGACTCTAGATTAGCATATAGTGTAGTTTGCATTTACATAGAGCTAACCCTCTTGTATATATTGTTCATATTGTGATTTCTCTTCAAAAATTAAAAAACCCCAAAAACAAGTTTTTATTTTTCAAACTATTTAAAAATTTAAAAACATGTTATTTGCTTTGAATTCACCCCTCACACCATGTAAATGCTAAGTGTGGGGAGGGAATTCCCGAAAAATTGAAAAAACCCAAAAAAATTTTGTTTTGTTTTTCCTTTTCTTTTTTCTCTCCTTTCATATTTGAGTCACTTACTCGGGGACGAGTAAGACTTAAGTGTGGGGAGGATTTATTTCTTTTGTATATATCGTTGATTTTTGAAAAAAGTTGAAAAATGCCTAAAAATCGAAAAATTTGAAAATTTTCCAAAAAAAAATAGATGTTTAGATTAGTTTGTATATAGTTTATTTTGTATATATTGCCGTGTGTTTCTTTTTATCTCCATCCATAGGTGCGCCCCACATCATAAGAGGCACGAAAAAGGGAAAATGAAGACGCTTTGGTGAGATCTTTTCTATTTCTCTTCTCCCTTATCTCCTTTCCTTCTTACTTGAGGACGGGATGTGTTGATGACGATGGTGTGAATTTTGTTGATTGGCGTGTGTGCCACTTGTGTGCTGTTAGGAGATAGCATTAGCTTATGTGTCATATAGTCGGTTAGAGCATGTGCATTTAAGTTGTATATAAGCTAGATTGCATCATGGCATATAGTTGCATTTAGAAAAATGTTTTAATAATCGTCTTTTTGGAAAACTTGTTGAATGTGCATAGTCTCTTTTTGCTACTTTTTATTCATAAAGTGTTCATCTTAATCGTGGAATTTTAGACGCCCTGGGTTGTGCATTTTTAGTGAGTTTTAACCCGTCTACTAGTGCCGAGTCACGAGTTTGCGCTTATTCCACCTCGACACCCTCGATTGATGTGATTATTCCGATGGTAGAAAGAATTCTTAGGTGACCGTTCTTGCTATGCAACCAACCATGATTCATTGTTCTTCCACTTTTGATCAAAAAAAAAGGAAACAAATCAAACAAGCTGAAAATATTGAGTCAATTATCATCTTTTCTTGTTTTCGTCGAGGAAGTGCCAAACGGAACTTCTAGGGATTCTAGTGGGCCCATATCTAGGCCCCCTTTCGATGCCACTACGGTGGGGATACCCCTATTGTTGGTTCCGACCGCATGTCCTTGACGGAAACCGTGTGCTTTCATGCCAAAAATTGCAAACCAAAATGCAAATCAAAAAAAGAAAGAAAAAGAAAAAGAAAGCAAAGTGTGAAATGAAAAATTTTCCAAGCAATAAGACTCAAATCTCAATTTCCTTTTATCCTTCTTGAATCATTCACCTTTGAAGTTGCATAGTGAGACGGGACGACCCTTGTGTCTCATTTATTTGAGACACGTGAATTCCATATGCTATTGTGCTTAATAACGTCACGAGGATTTCATTTCCATCTTCCATTTTATCGCTCTTGGCCAAGCAAATAGTAGACGGGGTTCGAAATTTTCATTAGACTTGCACCGCTAGGAGGCGAATATTTTTCCATGCTTTATGATATTCGTGGCTTACAAGGATCATGCATTATTTAGACGGTTTTCCTTTTAGATATTTCCGTCACATGGATGAGGCATGTGATTTTTCTCTTGTTAGATGCATCTTTGTCGTGTTCTTACGTGTTTTTCATTTGGATGCGTCGAAATTTTGAGCAAGCCCCTACTTACCTTGCAAGGAGGTACTCTACCTCATGAGTATCTCGTTGTGAGTTGAAGGGACGGAGGAGGCCCGTTAATTGCCTACCGTCGGCTATTATTAATAGTTTAGGTTGTAGCCTTAATATTAGAGTAGTATTGAATAAGGGTACTTATGGGTCTCGAATTTTGTTTACTTACTCGGGGACGAGTAAGTCTTAAGTGTGGGGAATTTTGATAAGCATTTATTTAGTCACATTTTTACCTCTTTTTCGTCCCCCTTTTGGTCCGTTTACACGGATTTGCATGTCTTTAATTGCATTTTATTTCCCGATTTCCCGCGCTATGAATATCGATCTCAATTTGCAGGAATTAAGGCGGAAATGAGGAAATCGGTGCATAAAGACCTTGCATGAGTCGGGATTCGAAGATGAGATGAAAAATGAAGAAATATGTCATCAGGTGGTGCTGGCCGGTCCCCAGACCGGCGGCCGGTCCACCGGCCCAGACCTCGACTCCACATATGAAGAAGTTGAAAAAGTGAAGAAAAGGCCCAGGTAGCGCCGGCCGGCCTACCGGCGGCCGGTCGACTCCCCGGCCTACACCTACATCAGAATGCCATTGAGAGTCATTTGATGTTCCAGGCCGGTGGGGGACCGGCGGCCGGTCGACCGGCCCAGACCCCCATTTTCCATACTTAGTGAAATTTTGGGATTTTTGAAGACGGAGTTCCTGAAGACACTGATGGGTCCCAGGCCGGTCAGAGGCCCGGCGGCCGGTCGACCGGCCGGGAACACAAGACTGAAAAATTCGCCTCTTCTTCTAATTTTTTCCTTAATTTCGAGAGACCTATATATCCCCCCCCTTATTATTTTGTAAGCAGTTTTTAACATTCTCCTTAGCACGAAACCCTAGAAATTTGTAACCCAAATTAATCCCTAATTACTCTCCTAATATTTCCCTAATCTAGTTTAGTTTTTCATTTCAAGTTGTTGAATCTAGTCTTTCATTTCATTTTTTGGGGTTTGTATTGAAGACTTGGGTGAAGACATTCCCCCATATTCATCAATATAAGTTTTGTTTGGTATAAAATCTCTCATCTTTTTTATTGTTTATGCAATTAATTTCCATTTCTAGTTTATAGTTCATCTTTTGATTGTTATCTTTATTCTTCTCATAGCATAATGTTGATTGAACTCCCCCTTCCCTTTAGTGCTTTGATTCCCTTTACCATGTGTGAGTAGATTCTCCTCTAGGGTTTAGGGGGAGCCTAAGGGTGGATCATGTGGGGTATTAGGTTGGTTAATTAGTAAGTTTGTGGTAAATGATTTGGGTATTGCCCATATGAACACCAAGTGTTTGATGAAATGTGTGAACGAAAGTTGCCATTTTATAAAGCATGGTTTGATTTTCTCTTAAGCGACGGTGGTAGAGACGATTAGACTAAGTGTTTATATGGGTGATTTGAGACAAATGCGATGGCTTTGTTGATGATTATCGATTGTTGAGACATTAGCAATCGATTCTACTCGAATTATTTACCCATTTGCTAGTTACCCGACTAACCCATTAAATCCCCCTAAGGTGAACCCTTCACCCTAGTCTTTCCCCTAATTGTTTTCATCTTTATTACTTAGCAATTGCTTGTTTTTCCTAGTTTTTAGTTAACTTTCCAATCCGTCATATTTTAGGCTAGAATAGGATTCAATCGATTTACTATGGTATTTTGGACCCCGACTCATCCCGTGGATTTTCGACCCCTTTATACTACTTTTATTGGGTATGTTTGATGTTGTTTTGACGACGGAAACCGATCATCAACCCTTAACCATCGTTATTACATTTTATTTCTTGATGACTACACCAATTTTTTGTGGACTTTTCCGATCACAAATAAATCACATGTATGTCACATTTTCACCACCTTCTATAACATGGTTAATACCCAATTCAATATTGCAATTAAAACTCTCCAATGTGACAATGGACGTGAATATGACAACTCTCCTCTCCATACATTTTTTGAGTCTAAAGGAATGTTGTTTAGGTTCTCATGCCCACACACCTCACCTCAAAATGGAAAGGCGGAGCGCAAAATTCGCACCATAAATAACACTATACGAACCCTTCTCATTCATGCCCATATGCCACCCTCCATGTGGCACCATGCCTTAGCCATGGCCACCTACCTTCACAATATACTACCTAGCAAAGCCAACCATTACGATTCCCCTACATCGAGTCTATATCGTCAAGTCCCCTCCTACTCCCACCTACGGACCTTTGGATGCCTTTGCTACCCTCACAAACCGCCTGCGTCCATCCATAAGCTTGACCCCCGTGCTACCCCGTGCGTGTTTCTCGGCTATCCGGCAAATCACTGTGGCTACAAATGTTTAGACTTGGCTACTAATAAAGTCATTATTGCTAGACATGTAACTTTTGATGAGTCTATATTTCCCTTTGCAACCAAAAACAAAGTCCCTGACTCCTCATATAAATTCTTAGCAAATGACCCATCTCCTTACACTGGTGTCCAACTTATCAACCCAAACACCCCAACCGGCCCAGCTACTCAAACTAGCCCAACTCACACCACTCCTACCAGCCCAGCTGAGACACACCCCCGTAGCCCAACCGCCATTCAACAAGGCCCAGCTTCCCCTAATGGACCTGGTAATACCCCTCTGACTGACCACAGTCCCACCTCGGCTGCCAGCTCCGCGGCCACCAAAACCACCACGTCACCCCAGCCTCCCCCTCCTCTTTCACCGCAAATGACAACGCGAGCTCAACATGGCATTTTTAAACCCAAAAACCCGTTTAATTTGTGTTCCACAACCACCCTATCACCCGTCCCCAAGAGTCCTATCATCGCTCTAAATGACCCTAATTGGAATCGCGCCATGAACGATGAATTTGATGTACTCATTAAGAATGAGACTTGGATTCTTGTGCCCCGGCCACCTAATGTCAATATAACGAGGTGTCACTGGTTGTTCAAACATAAATTTAAAGCTAATGGTGATTTGGAGCGCTACAAAGCTCGACTTGTTGTCAATGCCAGGTCTCAACAGGTGGGAGTCGATTGTGACGAAACTTTCAGCCCGGTGGTCAAGCCCGCGACTATTCGCACCGTACTTAGTCTAGCCGTGTCCAAAAAGTGGCACATCCATCAACTCGATGTCAAAAATGCATTTTTACACGGCCACCTAACTGAAACGGTATATATGCATCAACCACCTGGTTTCAACAATAAAAATCGGCCCGATGATGTCTGTCTTCTCAAGAAGTCCCTCTACGGCCTCAAACAAGCACCCCGAGCGTGGTACCAACGGTTTGCTACTTATGCTTTTTCGATTGGGTTTGTTCATAGCAAAACCGACAACTCGCTATTTATCTATTATAATGGTGCTAATATGGCTTACTTACTTCTCTATGTTGACGACATTATACTAACGACATCTTCCACTGTTCTACGAGATGAAATCATGGCGCTGTTTCGCGCTGAGTTTGCGATGACGGACCTCGGCTCCCTGAATTTCTTCCTCGGTGTCGCAGCCATCAGACACGATCAGGGACTGTTTCTTCATCAGTCCAAATATGCCTCTGATATTATAAACCGTGCAAAGATGTCGAATTGTAAGCCTGCTCAGACACCAGTCGACACGAAGTCCAAATTGAGCGCTGATGACGGCCCACCCGTGTCTGACCCGACTCTGTTCCGGAGTCTCGCAGGTGCTCTCCAATACTTAACTTTTACCCGACCCGATATTTCGTATGCGGTGCAACAGGTTTGCTTGCATATGCACGACCCACGTGACGGTCATCTTGGTGCGCTAAAACGAATCATTCGCTATCTCAAAGGTACGTCTCATTTTGGGTTACACTTATCCGCTTCGACCACTTCGTCCCTTATCGCTTATACGGATGCTGATTGGAGTGGCTTTCCAGATTCCCGACGCTCCACGTCGGGGTATTGTGTGTATTTGGGTAACAATTTGATATCATGGTCGTCCAAACGCCAAGCAACCGTATCGCGCTCTAGTGCTGAAGCCGAATATCGTGGTGTAGCTAATATAGTCGCTGAATCATGTTGGATACGAAATTTACTACTTGAGCTACAATGTCCGATTCAAAAATCCACTGTTGTTTATTCCGACAATGTTTCGGCCATTTATTTAGCAGGAAAACCGGTCAATCACCAACGCACGAAACACATTGAAATTGACATCCACTTTGTCCGGGAAAAGGTTGCTCTTGGTCAGGTCAAAGTTCTTCATGTTCTGTCCCGTCATCAGTACGCGGATATTTTCACCAAAGGCCTACCGAAGTTCCTATTTGATGATTTCTTATCTAGTCTCAGCATCCGTCCTCCTCCAGCTTCGACTAAGGGAGGATATTAGAATATGTCTCTATTCTCCTATTGTTATGCTTATACCTAGTCAATTTGTTGTACGTTGTTAGTATATAGTAGTTAGCTATTCTTTAGCATTAGAATATAGTAGTTGCTATTCTGTAGCTTTCTAGTTGCTAACTTGTAGGATTGTAATCCCTTAGCTTTAGGAAGTTAGCTAGCTGACTATGTATAAATTCGTCTGATGTATCATCTAACAAGTCAGGCAATATAATTCTCATTATTCACTTCTTATAAGTAAGACCTGCTTAAGGCGAATACTTTTCATCTTAAGTTTAAATAGGGTCAAATACATACTAAATCACCTACTTATTACCTAGAAAGTACCAAAAATTTTATCTTTATTTACCATGTGATAGTATTTGACACATATTAAGCTTAAACTGGACAGTGTCCATCTTAAACAAAAAAGATGTACTTCGTATTTCTCATAAGATTTGAAACCAAGTTTGTCCACTAACTAAGAATATGGTGCTCTCATCACAAATTCAACCCTAATAGATAGAGACAATTGAGTTGGAGTTTAAATTAGAGTGTATCACTCTTGTCTACAAATCTACAATTTGCACATTAATATATCCAGATGTAGATGATTCTTTTTACACAAATTCTTATTTAAGACGGAGGTATCCGTCTTAAGCTTAAGACGGATACCATATTATCTCACAAAATACCCATCAAGGGTGAGTGGAGAGCACATGGGGGGTGTCCACCTTGTCCTCTCTACCCATTTCTTCTCACAAAATACTCGTTGCAAGATCCGACCCGTCTTAAGCAAGATCTACTGTTATTTTTATATTGTAGGGCCCATATTAGGTACTCCAGGTACCTAAATAATTAGGTATGGGAATTTGAAAGGGTGAAAATAGAAGAGACGATGATAACAAATTACCAAGTAGGTAGGTAAATAATACGAGCTCAACAACTCATCACAATGCTACCATTTATGGGAGTAGGGATCCTCTCTGAAATGGTCCGAATTGGCAAGGCCAATTCTCTCTCACAACACAATATTATATTATTGTTTTTATTCCACTTACTTTTACCTTTAGTTTACATGATAAAGTTTGGTCCGTTAAATTGGTGCAGGAAGAAATCTCGACCGTTTATAAGAATAAGCATTTTCATTTCTTTTACGAAATGGAGAGGAACCTAATTGCATTTATGGTATGTTATTAGATTCAAAAAGATAATAGTACTCTGTATGTATGTTTCACTTAAAATTTAATTTGATATCCCGAAACTTGAAGTAATTCACAACGATCACACAAAGTTAGCTAAATACATCGATTATTAATCGGATCGGATAGCAGTACAAAATATCAAGTTTTACAAAGGCAAATAAAAAAAACGAGTATCTATTATGGACTTCTTATTCTTCTAACTATATAAGTTGGTCTTATACTCTTATTTGTATAACAGTAGTCTTATAATAGTTCAGTAAATCCTCTTAAGACAAATATATCCGACTTAATAAGTACGAATTATAAAACAGGTTAGTGATACACAACAAAATTATGTGAGGGATTGTTTAAATTAGTAACTTTCTCTAATTATTGTATTACTCCTTCATTTCCTATATAAGTAAATGTGCTACTTTAATGTAATAACCCGGGAATATCTCCTACTCTAATGTAAATACTAGTTTTAGCCCCGTGCAAAATTGCACGGGTTTACATTAATAGAGTAGGACGCGGCTATCAACTTATTATTAGATTGAGAGATACATAGTACAATCACTATATGATATACACATATAATTTCCCCATCCCAATATTTTTAATTTCATTTCTTAAGGAATGAATAATATAACTAACTTAAGTAATTAGATGCATTGTAAAAAGACTTGTTAAATTAGATGCATTGTAAAAAGACTTGTTGAAACTGATAAAGTCTAAAAATATTTTACTTTTATTTTTTCATCTAATGATTTTAAATTTGCGTTCACATATATTAATTATCAGGTTATAAAAAAAGCTAAATACATACTATGATAAGTATCCTCATTTGGAATTATTTGCGTATCAGGTTATAAAAAAAAGCTAAATACATACTATGATAAGTATCCTCATTTGGAATTATTTGCTAATGGATTGCTTAATTGCGTAATAGATCTCATACGACATATAATCCGTTAATTCAATTTTAATTTTTGAAAATCATATTATTATTATCTATTATTGTTTAAGAAAAAATAGTAGAGAATTATAATTACACAAATTCTCATTTTTGTACGGTGACTGTTCGTCTTAAGTTTAAGACGGGTCAAATACATATCAAATCACTCCACTTATTACCTACAAAATACCAAAAATTTTGTCTTTATTACCACCACTTGAAGTATTTGATCCGTCTTAAGTTTTAAATGGATAGTACCCATCTTAAGCAAGACTTACTGAATTACACAATCTACACAATACTTGGAGATTCTTTTTTTTTTAAGCGTCGATATTTAAAAATTATAAAAATATACCAGTCCCAAGTTCTGATTAGGCTTTCACATTTTTCTATTCTTATTTGGCAACAATATTAACGCATCCTACATATTAGTAAGCCTAATCCGTCAATTACCAAACATAATCCCATTTAACCTCATTCGGAGTACTTCACTGTCAATTAGTGTGCCGACACTTTTACCCATCACATTTTCATGGAGGATCCTTCCCTCTTGTTGCGCCATCATTCTTAAAAAGTACATAAATCACATAACTATTTATTTTCAATCCATTGTTGTGGTAGATTTATCTTATTTTAACTTGGTTCATGGATTTTGATTGATTAACCAAAGGTATAATATTTAATTAACTCTAGATCTCATCATAATACAATTGTTTCATTTTCTTTTTGGAATTTGGTTTCTTTTTTTAGCTTAAAATATCCATATTCAATACATTAAATTATAAATATTTATTTAAACTGTTTAAGCTTCATTTTTCCATCTGGATTTTTTGAAAGCTGTAGGAATCTGGTTTTATAAATTTTTATTTTATTTTTTTACCGACATTTTTTCTCAAGATAATTTTTAATTTAGTTTGTGTTTTCAAATCATAGCAATTAAATTTCATACTCCATACCATTGTTGGCTTTTTTTTAAAATTGACATAAATTTCTACTCGCCATTCAATTGAGAAATATTTTTGTGTACTCATTATTCATTATTAATTACGTTGTAAAAATGTTGATTTACATAATTTGGATATCTCCGTTAATGTTTTCACAGTTTTTATTCAACAATTTTTTTATTTTAAAGTTGGTATATTATGAAATATAAATACCGAGTAATTTGCAAACATTGTTTGATTAGTTCTATATAAGAAAAAAAAACATGCTTTCTTACAATTATATATAATCAATAAAAATATGGAAGTAATAATTTTTTTTTATTTTGGTTGATCTTGATAAATTGTAATGTAAATTATAAAAATATACAAATTGAGATGTGAAAACCATTTTTTAGCTTTCAAAACTAAAAAAATGAAAA
>JAIUZE010008518.1:0-13842 GCA_022085475.1 Heliosperma pusillum | reverse complement strand
CGAGTCGTGGATGCGAAACGTTATCGCATGTCGAATCGGAAAACGTGATTCCGAGATCCTGGCCAGGTTTAGACTAGGACCGTATTATTATCGTCGTGCTACCAGGAGGAAATTAGTCTACATACGCGAAATGTTTTATCGTGTATGCTTTCAGGGAAATGTTTTATCCCGTGGATGCCTTTTAATCATACTTGCCATGTACACGATGCTAGTGCGTTTCATTTACCGTGAGAGTTGTCGTCTTGTGTCGTTCTTGAATGCGTGATTTCATGATATTGTTCATGGTCATTGCAGGATTGGACACCGTCATTGTCTTGGTTCGTGAATGGATGATAATATGTTGTATTTATCGTGATCATCGCATGACTTGACTGGTTTGTCTGTCGGGTCTCAATCTTATCAATCTTATACCGCTAACGGTGAGATGCAAGCCCTAGTGAGCGTATTCGATTGCCTAAGAGTGTCTTTCCCGAGTCTTTGAATATAATGATGGATTCGGATTTGTGCCTCTTATGTTCTTATCATTATCTATAGAATTGCCTATCTATTCTTATCGCAACTCACATGTATATATATATATATGCATGCTTTACTTTTGTATTTCCTTATATGTACGTTTAATGTGATATGGATGGGAGAACCGGGAGTTATCACCCACTGGACTGTGCGGTCATGTTTTTATGGATACAGGTTGATGAGTGGATGGCTTTTGCATCATCGTGGTATTTGGGTTGGGTGAGCTAGCGGGGGGCGTTGTCCCTGATGAATCACCTCAGACGGTATGTAGCTGTTTGCAATCACTTTGACATTGATAAACCATTTGAGAGACTAGCCTCTTGTAGTATTTTATTTTGGTTTGTAATTATTGACATTCCTCGTATTTCTATCTTGCATGTAAAAAGTTTTAAAAACACCGTATTTTCCGCTTTATAATTCACATGCTTGTTATGTTTTATTTCCGCATTAGCGAGGGTTGTCACATTTAATCTAATAAACTATCTTTGCGAAAATCATTTAACATTTCATATTTAATTGTTTTGCAAAATATTTTCTTAAGTCTTTTAAAAGAGCTAGTTCATTGCAACAAAACATGTATTGTGTTCAATGATCTCGTGTTAGTACTTAATCGTTTTCTCCACCGTTCATTTTGTGAACATTTTGAGAAACACAAGTCGTGTAACAAACGAGTAAAACAAGTCTTAAGATAGAGTTATCTTGAGCAACTAGCAACTCGAAAGAGTTGGGGAAGTCTTGGTGCGGAGTAGCATTGAGCAAATAGCAACCGGAGTAGGTTGGGGAGTTGTTTTATTATTCGGGGTCTTTGTTTGTATGAGTTTACTTAAAAGATAATTAATAAGATAACATTGGATGTAGCTCGCGGAGTAGTGACCGAACCAATTTAAAAAACATCCTTGAGTTTTGTCTATTTCGTTTTTAATATTTCCGCTGCACTCAGATTTCACTGTTGATTCCACTGTGACATTTACTGGCTGAATCGTTGTTGAATACTTCTAACTTTCTAGTTCTAAGTGTCAACTTCTCATTTCTTCTAAGTAGTGTATTAGTGATTATAGAGTTTTTAAAGAAGCTTTAATTAAGCTTAAAATTTTAAATAGACACCTAATTCACCCCCTCCCCCTCTTAGGTGATCTCGCCCTTGACTCTTCAATTGGTATCAGAGCCTTGTGCTCTTGATATTGGTTAATTACCTAAGAGTTGATCCTATAGTCATGGACGGGAAACATACTAAGTATCCCATATTCAAAGGGGATAGCTACTCATGGTGGAAACATCGTATGGAACACTATGTCAAAAGCACAGATTATGAATGTTGGATCATAATTCAAAAAGGTCCCCTTGCTATAACGGTCACTAATGCTGATGGCACTATTTCCGTAAAAAGTGAGGATAAGTATGTCGAGGCTGATTATCGCAAAGTCGAGAAAAATTCTAAAGCCATGTCCATTCTTCAATATGGCATCGCTGAACAAGAGATTAACCGGATTTCCGGATGTACCTCGGCAAAAGAAATTTGGGACACCTTAAGCCTTGCTTATGAGGGAACGTCTCAAGTTAAGAAGTATCGTATTGACCTTCTCATGCAACAATATGAGATGTTTAATATGAAACGTGACGAGTCAATAAATGATCTTTCTTCTCGCTTTTCTAGTATTGTCAATGAACTTAAGAGTCTTGGTCGTAATTTCGAATCCGAGGATATAGTTCGAAAGATCCTTCGGAGCCTAAGTGACAAATGGCAACCAAAGGTGACGGCTATTGAGGAAGCCAAAGATTTATCCACATTAACCCTCAATGAGCTAATGGGCTCACTCATGGCTCATGAGTTAACTCTCATGAAGCGTGCGGGTGAATCATCTAAAGCTAGAGGACTCGCACTCAAATCTACCTCATGTGATGAGGATGAAGATGGAGATGACAAGCGAGCCATGTACTCAAAAAATATGGCAAAGACAATTTGGGTAAATTTGATGCTCGTAGCGATGAGGCGGTTTTTGTTGGCTATTCGGACCGTAGTAAAGCTTATAAAGTTTACAATAAACGAACTATGAAAATGGAAGAAAGTGTACATGTCATTTTTGATGAGTCGAATCTTTTTCACTCTAACCAACAGGAAGAGGATGATGAAGATGAGGACTTTGAGCTTGGAATGATTCGACATGACATGGATGGAGTACATAACGAGGAAGAGACCATTTCACAGTTGAATCCACTGTTAAATGGAGAAACAGGTCAAAATTCAGGGAGAATGAATCCACTTTCTGACCAAAATGAGGCTAGTACATCCAGGGGGAATGGGGAACCACACGAACTTAATGAACAACCAAAAACGAACCCCCATTCAAACTCACCAAATGAACCAGATGTCACTGTGGAACCCACTGTGACATCAGAACCCGAAAATGCCTCAAGCTCACGAATCGTACCTAGAAAGTGGAAGCACCAATCATCTCACCCCTTGTCAAACTTAACCAGTGACCTGAACTCGGGAAGAAAGACAAGAGCATCCCTCAATGATTTCTTTGCATTTCATGCGTTCCTTTCACAAACCAAACCGACAAATATCACCATGGCCCTTGAAGATGCAAATTGGGTGATAGAGATGCAAGAGGAACTTAATCAATTCAAGAGGAATGAGGTATGTCATCTTGTCCCTAGACCATCTGGTGTGACTAGGGATGGCAACGGGTCGGGTCCGGGTCGGGTCCAGTAGGACCCGGACCCGGACCCGGACCCGTGTCCCGTACCTTGGACCCGTACCCGATCCGTACCCAACCCGTACCCGAAAGGGTCCAAAATAATTGGACCCATACCCATACCCAACGGGTCCTGGCCCGGGTCGGGTCTACCCGCGGGTCTAGTTTAGAAAGCACCCGTAATTTTATTTTTTTGACAATTTAAACTTCACACTTAGTAGCCATTCAAACTACATCATAAGTCCAAAAGAGTCATTCAAATTGTTTACAAAACCGCAAATGAAATACAAAGTCTTCACAAAATTCTTAGTTTCTTACAAATACCAAACACAAAGAAATTTTCTAACATAATCCTTAAACAATACATGATTGCTGCTACTTTTGATGCTGTAAAAAATACATATCCAAATTAAAACATTAACTTCACAAATATTTGCTGCCGTAAAAAATTATAACATCAACTTCACAAATTATAACTTCATAAATTTCACAAATATCAACTTCACAAATTATAACATCAACCGTAAAAAATGAGAGATTTACCAAAAAGACGAACAAATTATAACATCAACCGTAAAAAATGAGAGATTAGAGGTAGGCGGCCGTCGTGGTTGCTGCTACTTTTGCGAGATTTACAAATTATAACAACAAATTATAACAACAAATTACCAAAAAGACGAACTTGCTGTGGTTGCTGCTACTTTTGCGTCGTTGTCGTTGTCCGTCGTCCGTCGTCGTCCGTTGGCAGCGGCCGTCGTCAGTTTAGATTAGAGGTAGGTGAGAAGTTGGGGATTTAGGGTTAGAGTTGTGAGAATGGGCTTGTGTAATGTGTTTGTGTCTTTGTGAGAATTGTGACTTTGTGTATTTTGAATTGTGAATTGTGTGGCTGCTGTGTTTGTCGATAGATTTAGGATTTTTTTTATTTTTTTTTTTAAAATTATACGGGTCTACGGGTCGGGTCCGGGTCCTACAAAACAAACCCGGACCCTAAAATATTATCCAAGACCCATACCCGACCCTTACCCGTTCGGGTCTTGAAAATTAAGACCCATACCCGACCCATTAGGGTCCGACCCGGCGGGTTTGGGTCGGGTCTTGGACCCACTGCCATCCCTAGGTGTGACCGTAATTGGTACCAAATGGGTCTTTCGCAATAAGCTTGATGATTCGGGTAATATCGTAAGGAATAAAGCTAGACTAGTGGTGCAAGGATTTAAACAACAAGAAGGTATTGATTACAATGAAACCTTCGCACCGGTAGCTAGACTTGAAGCCATACGTATGTTAATAGCTTTTGCGGCTCACAAAGGTATTAAACGTTTTCAAATGGATGTCAAAACAGCTTTTCTAAATGGTTATTTAGAAGAGGAAGTCTTTGTTGAGCAACCACCGGGCTTTATGGATAATGATTTTCCAAACCATGTTTTTAAATTGGACAAAGCACTTTATGGGTTAAAACAAGCTCCAAGAGCTTGGTATGATCGCTTGTCCAAGTTTCTTTTAGAAAATGGTTTTGTGCGTGGATCGGTTGATAAAACATTATTCATAAAGTCACAGTGCAATGAACTGTTAATTGTGCAGATTTATGTCGATGACATTATTTTTGGTGCTACTAATGAACTTCTTTATTTGTACTTTTCGGAACTAATGAAATCTGAGTTTGAAATGAGTATGATGGGAGAACTAGGCTTCTTCCTTGGACTACAAATCAAGCAAACTCAAGATGGAGTGATGATTCATCAACAAAAGTACATAAAGGAGATGCTAAGTAAGTTCGGAATGACTAACTCGAAACCATACTCAACACCTATGGTATCATCCATTAAGCTTGACAAAGATGAGAATGGTAAGAAAGTAGATGAAACGATGTATCGAGGTATGATCGGTTCATTACTTTACTTAACTGCAAGTTGTCCGGATATATTGTTTAGTGTATGTTTGTGTGCTCGTTTCCAAGCTAGTCCTAGAGAATCGCACTTCATTGCCGTCAAAAGAATTCTTAGGTACTTAGTTGGAACGCAAACATTATATCTATGGTATCCCTCACATTGTCCTTTTGATCTTTTAGGGTACTCGGATGCGGATTACGCCGGAAGCGTCGTTGATAGAAAGAGCACGTCCGGAATTGCAACCTTCTTGGGTCCTTGTTTAATTTCATGGGCCTCAAAGAAACAAAACACCGTCGCTCTTTCCACCGCCGAAAGCGAGTATGTAAGTGCCGCATTATGTTGCGCGCAAATTCTATGGGTTCGACAACAATTGAAAGACTATGGTATTATATTCGATTCCACTCCTATTTTTTGCGATAATACAAGTGCCATTAATATTTCTAAGAACCCGATACAACATTCAAGGACCAAACACATCGACATTAGACATCATTTACGAGATCATGTGGAAAAAGGTCAAATTCGTCTTAACTTTTGTAGAACCGATAATCAAATTGCCGACATTTTTACAAAACCGCTTGAAAGAGAACAATTCGTAAAACTTTGGTTGGAAATTGGTTTGTTGAGTTGCACGTAATTCTAAGAGTAGACGACTTTCCTACATGTTTGACTAGAGTGGCTGACTTTTCCTATTGTGTACAAACGTGAAATTTGTGTGTTTTGCCTATCATGTTTACTTGTTCATTAACATGTATTATCTTGTGTGTAATAGCATTATTTGCATAGAGCCAACAAATAACACTTCAAAAAATCAAATCATTCTTCCTCCTTTCCCATGCAAGCCGTCTTTCCCATAAAGAATAACCCTCTTTTGAGTCTACCTTTTGTTAGCTACACCTCACTCTTTACCCAATCAATTAAATGCTCTCACTATTCACACTTTCCACATCATTTACTCCTATTCAACTTATATAATCATGAATCCACTCTTTAGTTATAAGTGGTTAAAATTTTTTCAACTCTCCAAACTCTTCACCAAAACCGTCTCCTCTCTCCCCACTATTTCCCTAGCCCTTACTATCAAAATCATGCCTCCAAAAACTAGAATGCCAAGAAAAGTTCAGGAAGCTCTAGCCTCTTACAAACCAAAACCCACACCAAAATTTCCCACTGTTAAATCTTCAAAACCAACGCCAATGAAAAAACCCAAATCTGCCGCAACGGGTTCCGTCACAGCCGTGCCATCCCGAAGGTTCTCCACCAGAGTCACTCAGAAAATCACCTTGGATGAGCAACATGCAACTAATTTTGTAAATGATGTTGTTAGTTCTAAAGGAATTGGTGAAGTTGATGATGATGGAAATCCCATCTTCATTGAAATAAGACAAGATGTTAGCAAGGAAATTAAGAAAGGGAAAGAAACAGACAAGGAGGCAGAGGAAATAACGTCGGGAAGGAACTCCGAAAAGGGTGCAGAAACCGAGGCCGACGGAGAGAAAAGAGAAAAGAGTGAAACAACAATGAGCGAAAAAAATAGAGAGGATAAATCAGAAAAAATTGAAAGTGAAAAAGAAAGAAGTGATGATGAAGTTGTGATTGGAAAAAGGTTGAGAAAAAGAAGAGCAAAGAAGAGAATCGATTTGAGTGAGGAAGAAGAACAAGAGTTGAATGACATATTCAATGATGATGAATTGTTCGGTAATGAGCCAAAATCCAAAGCCAAAAAGAGAGGTGTGAAATTAGGGAAAAGAAAAATTGATGAAATTGATGTTGTTGATGGTGTTACTATGAGTGGTCCGTTGGTTGTTGTTGAACAAACACTTGATGAAAACAAGTCCAAGGCATTAACTATCATCCGAAGTGTCGCGGTTCCGAAAACCGTTCTTGATACGTGCAAACTCGTTATCCGGGGAAACTTTCAGTCGGGACGCCGCTATGAACATGATTGGTATGACTCGTCTCCCGCTTTTGATTTTTTTAAAGATGCCATCATTGCTAAAAAATGGAAAGCCCATCTTAATTTCCACTGTCGGGTTTATTTAGCGGAATTAGTGCAGTTTTATGCCACGGTTAATGTAGATTTGGCATTAGGGAAACTGACCGCTACTATCAACAACAAACCTTTGGTTCTCACTATTCAGAGTGTAGGTGATTTGCTAGGCGTACCTATTGATGGGCTGTCTTCATTCCCTAAAAATGGGTGGCCGACTATAGATGGTATCTCCTCCTTGACAGTCACAAAATTCCTTCAACCCACGGCCACATCCACCACCACCATCTCGGCCAGTGACCTGAAAATACAGCACAAATTCTTTTTCAATCTCATATACCGTACTTTGTTGCCTTGTATTGACAGCCGTGGTCATTGCTCCATTTTAGACATGTGGTTGTTGTACCATCTTGCAAATCATCTACCTATAAACCTCCCCGCTCTCATGTTCTTTCACATTGACCACTTAGCCAAATTGATTAAGGTTGGTAAGGTTGAGAGCACCACGGTTTTAGCCTATGGTATGTGGATCTCTTCCATGTTTGAATTGCTTGATCTTGTTGACTCCACAAGCTTTGGTGTTGATAATCTATGTGATGTAATGGACTCGGGGATGTTGTCCCGAATGTGCTTGGAAGTCAAAAATGGGAAGCTTGTATCAAAGTATGGAGGGAAAAAGAGACTCTCCTCTACATCTCAATCCGGGCCGTCACTTTCACTTGATCCGGTGACCAAGGAGCTTAAGGAGCTTAAAAGTATGGTGAGTTTTCTCATAAATGAGATGGCGGGTCTCCGCAAAGAAGTGGTAGAATTGAAGTCGGAAAATACGGTCTTGAAGACTATACTCACCGACCTATCTAAAGCCGGGAAATCCGACGATGGGGAAAATGATGAGGACGATGAAATGTCCTAAAACTCTCGGCCTTGCCTCCCTCTAACCCGCCTCTTTTGCCTATCTAAGCCTTTCATCTTTTTGCTCTTGGCTTTATGTTCATTTTGCTCGTCACATGCTAGATAATATTGTGTGTTAATTTGCTTAAACAATGTGGTTTGTAAACTAACTCTTTTACTTTGTTGCATTTGGATATTGTTCTTCCCTTGATGATGTCAAGAGGGGGAAGTCGTTAAAATTGTGTGCGTGTGTGATTCAATGACTCTTAGGCTTGCGTTCACCGTAAATTTATTAGCTCTACGATTTGAATTTCTACTTAAGTTAGTATTGACTTGACCATAGACCCTTGATCATGTAATGCATCTTGTTTGATCTTGATTACACTTGCTCAAACCGACATTGGACTTAGGGGGAAAAGACACATTCAATTTTATTTGTCTTGCCATTATCAAAGGGGGAAATTGTTGAGACCAATTCTAGCTTAGTATGTTGATGATGCCTTAAGACAAATTAGTCTTATTTGTTTATTTAATGTGTGCCTCTTTGAGTTTTAATCTTATAGTAATGGAATGCTCCATGTGCTAATCAAGATGTCCAAGAATGATCAAGATGAAGATTGTCTTTGTTAATATCATAATGTTGTAAGAAGAAATCGTTGAACTTGATACATGTCTTTGTACTTCAAAACTAACAGTTACATGTCACTGTGGTTTCTAGCTCTTAAGTATTTCGAAATTACTTAACTCTTGAAAACTGCTTTCAAAATCTTTAATCAACATTTTTGCCTTGCTGAGATTTCTGATTTGATCCTTATAATTGAAAGGTAGTTTTTGTTGTCTTGGAGAAGAAGACACTTGCTAAAAATAGTTGCTTACTTTTGCTATAATTGGTAATGTTTATGGTCCCCATAAACATCACCATTTATAGTCTTTCTTGTAAAATAACCTAACCTATTTTTGTCTAAAAATTTGGCTGATTGTCCTTCTTGCATAAGGAGCCACGGTTTTGGCTGCTTCTTTCTTGGCACTTTAATTGTTGTTCAAGCTTCAACTTTTATATTATTTTTATTGTAAAGTACACTCTATCTTACACTATAAATACTACACTCATTTCACTTGAACAAGCAAGCAACAACAAAACATTTTCAAGCTTAAAAGACTTTGAGTTTTAATCTAGTAAACTATCTTTGCAAAAATCATTTAACATTTCATATTTAGTTGTTTTGCAAAATATTTTCTTAAGTCTTTTAAAAGAGCTAGTTCATTGCAACAAAACATGTATTGTGTTCAATGATCTCGTGTTAGTACTTAATCGTTTTCTCCACCGTTCATTTTGTGAACATTTTGAGAAACACAAGTCGTGTAACAAATGAGTAGAACAAGTCTTAAGATAGAGTTATCTTGAGCAACTAGCAACTCGAAAAAGTTGGGGAAGTCTTGGTGCGGAGTAGCATTGAGCAAATAGCAACCGGAGTAGGTTGGGGAGTTGTTTTATTATTCGGGGTCTTTGTTTGTATGAGTTTACTTCAAAGATGATTAATAAGATAACATTGGATGTAGGTCGCGGAGTAGTGACTGAACCAATTTAAAAAAACATCCTTGAGTTTTGTCTATTTCGTTTTTAATATTTCCGCTGCACTCAGATTTCACTGTTGATTCCACTGTGACATTTACTGGCTGAATCGTTGTTGAATACTTCTAACTTTCTAGTTCTAAGTGTAACAACCCGAAAAGTACCCAATTTGCTTAAGCAATAGCTTATGGATACTTTTCAGTAGAACTTAAGTTTTTAATATAGGAATTTTTGTTCCGAGTCGTATTTTGAAATTCCGCGTTCGTATTTGGAATTTCTGAGAGATTTCATGAAAAGACCGTTTTTAGTCATCTTTGACTTTTCTTGACTTTTAAGTCGTCTTTGACTTTTTCTTGACTTTTTAAAAGTCGTCAATGACTTTTCTTGACTTTTAAGTCGTCATAAACTTTTCTTGACTTTTAAGTCATCTTCGACTTTTCTCGACTTTTCAGTCAACTTTGACTTCCGTTGACTTTTCCCGACTCGTCTCATAAGTATGAAGACCGAAATTTTATTTTAAAAAAATAATATTTTTGATTTATTTTTATTTAGATTTATTAAGATTTATCATAATTTAATATAATTATTTTGAAGTTATTCGGAATTTAAAGAATAACGTTTACGGTTTTAACCGAACGTCATTTAACTATTCCCGACGCATCGTAATGCGCGCAACAAAATCGAAACTCGACTTTGGCATGAGTCACACGTTGAGGTCATCGTTTTCCACTCACGATTGGATATTTTAATTGATTCGATTAAAATAATACAAATATCTTAGATATTTGTTACTTTATCGATCCGTCAACGGAGATTACGCAAATCGAGCAAAAACAGACCGAACCCTCACCATGCCACACGGTCCATTTAGTCCTCTAATAGGGCTTGATATTTCATTACTTTTGATTATAATATTATAATATCTAGATATTATTTCACTTTATCGATCAGTTAACGAAAACTACGCAAAACGCTCGAAATCGGACCCGACAAGCTCAACATCACACGGCTACCTTACCACTCTTAAGCCTTGATATTTTCATTATTTTTCATTTTAATATCATAATATCTTGATATTAACTTTATCGTAAATTATATTAAATCGTTTACCGTAAAACAATTATTAAACGCGAGTCAATTACGGAACAACAATTTCAAAACTCAACACCTTTATTTGGCCTATATTACACGGCACACACACACCCCATATGACTCACAAACAACTTTTCATTTTACAACAAATCAAAATAAGATCAAAACCTCACTTTATTTAATCGTTCTTCGAGTTCTTCATCGTTCATCTTTAGTTCTTCATCGTTCTTGAGCAAAACCTCCATAAATCCTTCATTTCTTAATTAAATCCTTCCTAATTTATATTTCTAGGATCTCCTCTTCGCTCTCCATCTTCTAGTACGGTTTATTTTCAATTCCGTCAAGATCGTTTTCATCATTTAATTATGGAAAATTTAGTTAAGTTCTAATAATTGTTTTTCTTGTTATTTCTTATAGGGGAAGAGTTTGAAGACGAATTTGGGGACTCTTATATTTTGGGTGAAGACTAGTAGAAGGGTTTCTTATTTATATACTTCTTATTATTTTTGTGCTAAGTGATTTTGGCTAGCTAAGGTAACCATTCCGATTTACTCGACGAATAAATGTCACATAGCCTTTAGCTTTTAGTTTATGATTCATGTTATGGTTATTTATGGATTTGTAGTTAGTAATATGTTAAGTAGTGATTTTTATGTTGTTTTATGATTTTTGATGATTTTTATGTTGTATGGAATTTTTATGTTGTTTTATGATTTTTGATGATTTTTATGTTGTATGGAATTTTTATGTTGTATTATTGTTCTTGATGATTTTTAAGTTGTAGTGAATTTTTATGTTGAATTATTGTTCTTGATGAATTTTTATGGTTTTTCATAAGTTATGATTTTTTTATGTTGTTTATGAAATGTTAACAAATTTAGTGTTCTTGAAGAATTTTAATGATTTTTACTAAGTTATAATTTTTATGTTGTTTATGGAATTTTAACAAATTTAGTGTTCTTGAAGAATTTTAATGATTTTTACTAAGTTATGATGTTTATGTTGTTTAGGAAATTTTAACAAGTTTGTTGTTCTTGATGAATTTTGATGATTTTTAACAAGTTATGATTTTTATGTTGTTTATGAAATTTTAACAAGTGTAGTGTTCTTGACAAATTTTGATGATTTTAATAAGTTATGATTTTGTATGGATGTTTGTTAAAATGGTTGTTTGATGATTAAAAACAAGTTTGGAATTGATTTGGAGTGAATGATGATTGAACCGAGAAAGGGGCAAGAACCGGGTCCAAACCAGACCGGTCCAGGCCGGTTCAGACCCGGTCTGGGTTGGTCAAGGTGGGTCCGGGTTTTGGTCCTTGGGTTGTGTCGATGTTTGATTGGTTGGTTGTTGTTTTGACGGGTTTTAAAAATGTTAAAGCATGCGGGAAATATTCGGAAACGGTTTTAATGAAAGTTGTAAAAATCTGCCATTTTGAGCCAAAACAGGCCGTGGGCCCATCCAGGCCCATATTGGGTCCGGCCCAATTCAGCCCGTGGGTCCCACCTTGGGACTCGTGTCGGTTTTTGAGTTATCGTCATTTTTATCGTGGTTTGTAATATTTAGCAAGTGGGAAGTATTAATAAGTAAAATATTTAATTAAAAAGGTTTTCATAAAAATTATTATTTCTCACATGTTAGAAATTATAATACGAGATTAGTTTAAGTTGAAATCATTTAAGTCAAGCGGGTTTTGGGTATAATATGATAATTCACATGTTAGAAGTAGTAATAAAATAACATGTAATGAATATGTTGATTTTATGTCTATGTGATAAAGACTCTGCTTCTAGCCGGTTTGATCCAACGGGTTTGGTCAAACTAAGATATAGTCAGCCCCGATTTGACTGATGACCCGTCGCGGGACTCGGGTCGGGGATTTGTCGTCAAGTATGGTTGTATTTAATTAATGAATTAGCCTTAGTAGATATGAGGCGATATGATATTTGATTATTATTGATATGCAATTAGTCACATGATAGGATGTTTTTCCCGTGACTGGTTTAATTATATGGTTGGTGTCGGGTTGACTAAGTACCCATAGAGAATTATGGATATATGGCGTCTTGACCATTCTAATTCTAAATGAGTAGCTTGGACCATGAAATTGATAGGCCAGTACTGTCTTTAACGAGTATATGTTCACCTGATGATAGCTTTTGTGTCTCGGCTTGGTGGGTTTATATCCAAGTCGGGGCATGGCTGCCTAGTTCCACTTTGGAAATGGAGCCAGCTTAAGTACTAGCCATCTCTGCTTAGGGGGTCGCCTAGTAGAGTTTCTCATAGACGGTTATGTCATGGGACGGGGAATGGAATAGTTGTTGTCGCTAGGTCTGATCAGTCTAGGACTAGGATGTTTTCCTACCTTGTTGTATAGCCTCGAGTTACAGAAGTCTTCTATTGACTGTACTAGGAACTTATGCCTGTTTGTAGACGTATTGGTCTTTCATGTTTGTATGATTCTATGAGTTCTAGAAGGTGAGATGCAAGCCGGCTAGGATTGATAGAGTTTGGATTAACGGTTGTTAACTGATTCACCTGATTACGTGTTGATTAGGGTTTGAGTGTATCAGGGCCATGTTACTTGGTAACCGCTGAGCCAGCATACCAGCTTCCCTACCTCGAGTTATATTTTATTATCGAATTCACATGATAGCTTTCATATGATAGGTTATATGTTAGTTAACTGTTTCATAACATGAAAAGCATATCATATATGTTAAGGTTTTGTATTTTATATATACATTGCTTTTATGTTTTCATGTTTCAATAAACTCGACATTTCGTGGCTGGGAGAACTCGGAGTTACTCCCCACTGACTGTGGCTTCCGTGTTTATATTTAATGCGGTCGAACAGGTGGTGTTGCATATTTGGGGTACATGGACGAGCTAGCGAGCGAAGTATTTACCTTGGATCTATATTCGGTTCATAGTTTGTATATTATTGTACACACTTTTATTTCCGTATTTATACGGGAGATATGTCTCCCGTCTTGTAGATTTATTTTGTGTAATAGTATTTTCGTTTTGTAATGACCTTTTTATGTTATGACACCTTCGTATTGTATTCTCGTATTTCTTTTATGTATTAAATAAATTTTTTTTCTTTCCGCAAATTTGAGGGTGTCACAGTTGGTATCAGAGCATTTTGGCTCCCGACGCACGTTTGTGTACCCTTGTATAAATAACTTGAC
>JAIUZE010008517.1:0-12653 GCA_022085475.1 Heliosperma pusillum | reverse complement strand
CTCACGAAAAAAGTCAGGTTCTGCACTCAAGGCACTAAGATGATCAAAGCCCTTCTCAACCAGGCTTATCCCTAACTTTTGAAATTCTACGATAAATTCATGAGGTAATTCACGGATAGTGTTCAAAGAGTGACAAGTCTTTCTACTCAAAGCATCGGCCACCACATTTGCTTTCCCTTCATGATAAATTAATTCAGCATCATAATCATTCATTAACTCTAGCTATCTTCTTTGCCTCATATTCAACTCTTTCTGGGTAAAAATACATTTCAAGCTTTTATGGTCGGTATAAATTTGGCAATGAACTCCAATAAGGTAATGTCTCCATGTCTTCAAGGCATGCACCACCGCAGCTAACTCAAGCTCATGAGTCGGATAATTCACCTCGTGAACTCTCAGCTGTCGAGAGGCATAAGCAATAACCTTTCGATTTTGCATTAAGACACAACCTAGACCATATTTTGAAGCATCACAATAAACCTCATAGTCCACACCATCCTCAGGTAAGGTCAACACTGGAGCAGTAGTCAACCTAGTTTTCAATTCCAGGAAAGCATTCTCACATTCATCGGTCCACACAAACTTAGACTCCTTCTTCAACAATTGAGTCATCGGTCTGGCTATCTTAGAAAAATCTTTCACAAATCGACGGTAATAACCCGCCAAACCAAGGAAACTTCGAATCTCAGTCACATTTTTCGGACTCTTCCAATCAACAACGGCTTCAATTTTGGCAGGATCTACCATAATACCATCTTTGGATATGACATGTCCAAGAAAAGCTACTTGATGCAACAAAAATTCACATTTAGAGAACTTAGCAAACCACTTTTGACGACGAAGAATGTCTAAAATGATACGGAGATCTTTGACATGATCTTCATCATTCTTTGAGAAAATTAAGATATCATCAATGAATACCACAACACATTTATCGAGGTACTCACTAAAGGTACGATTCAATTGATCCATGAAGATAGCAGGAGCATTAGTCAATCCGAAAGGCATCACTTTAAATTCGAAATGTCCATATCTCGTGCTGAAAGCAGTCTTAGGAATATCGGATTCACGAACTGGAATTTGATGATAACCCGATCTAAGATCAATTTTGGAAAAAGTAGACGCACCACGTAATTGGTCAAAGAGATCATCAATTCGTGGAAGAGGATATTTGTTCTTGACTGTCACACGATTAAGTTCACGATAATCGATACAAAGTCGCATAGAACCATCCTTTTTCTTCACAAAGAGAACGGGAGAACCCCAAGGAGAAGCACTAGGCCTAATAAAGCCTTTCTCAATCAAGTCATCAAGTTAGATTCTCAACTCTTTCAATTCGGAAGGAGCCATACGATAAGGAGCTTTAGCAATTGGTCCAGTTCCAGGAACTAGATCAATGGAAAATTCAACATCTCTTTCAGGAGGAATTCCGGGTAATTCATCGGGAAAAATATCTGGATATTCACAAAAAATAGGAACATCCTTCAAAGGAGGAAGAGAAGAATCAGAAGTAGTCACTACGCATAGAAACGCTTGATGACCCTTCTTCAAAACATTCATCATTTTCATAGCTGAGATTAACTTCACACTAGCTTGCTTTCTAATTCCTTGATAAGATACACGAGTACCCAAAGGACTTTTAAGAATAATCTTTTGATCTCGGCATTCGAATCGAGCATGATAAGTAAATAACCAATCCATGCCCAGAATAACATCAAATTCTTCAAGTGGGAATCGAAAGAGATTAGCCGGAAAAATAGATCCCGATATTGATATAGGAACATTGGAATAGATATTAGAACAGGAAAAGATGTCACCGGAAGGTAAAGATATATCCGTGCTTTCACCAAGCGAAGATTCAAGAGGTAATTTGTCGAAGAGTTTCATCGATATGAATGACAAAGAAGCACCTGTATCGAATAAAACTAAACAAGGAACTTTAAATATTAAGAACGTACCAGTGACTATATCTGGGTGTGCCTCAGCCTCAGCACGGCTCATCAAGAAAATACGACCTCTCGGTCTCTCAGAAGTAGCAGGTGTAGTAGCAACAGCAGTCTTCTTCGCAGGACATACATTAGCCTTGTGTCCAGGCTTGTTGCAGAAGAAACATATAATAGGCCTATCCCTATCCAAACAACCAACTCCGGGATGTGCTGGCTTCTTACACTGGTAGCACACACGATCCTTCAGTCCTTTGTTGTTGCTAGGAGATAGATTACGAGCACCTTGATTTGCTTGACCACTCGGAATAAACCTTCTCTTATTAGGATAAGAGGGAATGGAAGAAGCAACATAAGGCCTAGAAGGAACAACGTAAGGCCTAGGAGTAGGATAGAATGGCCTCTTGCCAAGAGATGTACTAGAAGCACGAGCCTCTTCATCAATAGCTTTAAGAGAGCTCTCGGCCCATAAGGCATCATCGTAGATCGAGACAAAGGATGTAGAATCTCTACGAATCATACTCTTAAGCTTTGGAGTAAGCTTTTCAAGATAAAAGAAAACTTTTTCATCTTCATTTTTGACAAGTCTAGTGGCATAGTGAGAAAGTTCATTGAATTTATCGGTAAAGGCTTGAACAGAAAGATTTCCTTGCTTCAATTCCATGAACTCTTTAAGTCTTTGTTGTTTCAGCTCTTTTGGATAGAATCTAGTTTCAACTAGATCCTTAAAGCGATCCCAACCAAAGCCAGGTTCAAGAATAGAAGTAGGACCAGTCATAGACCACCATCTATCCGCTTCTTTCACAAGGAAATGAGAAGCCAATTTCACCTTGTCACCTTCACGAACTTCATACAAGGCAAAACTCTTCTCCAATTCACGGAACCATTCAGTGAGTGCCACTGGATCTACTTCACCACCATACGTCTTGGTGTTGTTTCGAGTTAATTGATTTGCCACCCAAGTATAAGTGCCAGGGGCACCTTCTGGAGGCGGAGTAGGAAGAGGAGCAGGAACAGGTTGGTTTTGTTGATTCTGAAGAATCTGAGTAAGAGCTTGTAGGATTGCATTATCTACAGCTTTTCTTGGAGGAGCCATCTTACAAAAGAAGACATTGGCTTACTTAACAAAGACTTACTTAACAAATAGCAATCACAAAGAGACTACAACATAAAGTCCTAAATCTACCCATCCTACCCATCTCTCAAGTTTATTATTTCAAGGTCAAGTTATTTATAGTAGGGTGCACAAACGTGCGTTGGGAGCAAATAAGCTCTGATACCAACTGTGACACCCTCAAAAATCGCGGAAAAATTAAACACGTAATTTCTAAATAAAAACTGCATGGATATGTTTGTAATAGGTTCATTTGAGTAAAAACCTGTAATTTTTAAAACCTGAACCTGTTATAAAGATATCCTAATAGAAGGTGTCAAAACATGCAAGGTCTAAACAAACTTATTTACATAACCATCGCTATAAATAGCGGAGAACAAAATGATACAAAACAAATGTACAGAGGAGACATATGTCCCTAAAAGTGTGACATACGTGTCACTACAAAATGGGAACCAATCTAAGTTCCAAGGTTACTTTGCTCGCTAGCTCGTCCGTGTACCCCATATAAGCATCACCTACCTGTCAATCGCATTTTATACAAACACGAAAGCCACAGTCAGTGGGGAGTAACTCCGAGTTCTCCCAGCCACGAAATGTCATGTTAATATAACATGAAAGCATATAAATATGAGCAAATATAATACATAGCCCATTTAAAGGCTAAACCATCAAGCTTTTCATGTGAAATTCAATATAAATAACATATAGTCCTAGTATGTGAATACTAGACCAACTCAAGCTACACTATCATGTGAGTCACATATCATACGGGAATCCAAACTCTATCAACCATAGCCGGCTTGCATCTCACCTTCTATGTTTCATAGAATCATCAAACAAGAAAGGGCAATATATCTAGAGACAGGCATAAGTTCCTAGTACAGTCAATAGTCACTTTGTAACTCGAGTCTATACCACGAGGTAGGGAAGCTAGTATTTTAGCTCAGAGGTTACATTTAAAACATGGCCAAGATACAACTCAACCCTAATCCTAGACTGCGCAGACCTAGAGAAATGCGGATAAAACCACCGCACCCAAGACTCATGATAAAACCACATGAGTACCCTAAGGAGTCCACCAAAGGGTTGGCTAGTACTTAAGCTGACCATCCACTCACAAAATAGGCAGAAAAGTCATGCCCCAGCTTGGATATAAACCCACCAAGCCGGGAACACAAAGGCTATTAAGCCGTGAACATACACTCGTCAAAGACTATAATGACCTATCTATGACAATGACTGAAAATACTCACTTAAGACCTCGTCCCAAGTGAATACTTTAGCCAACTTAACAATAAAAAGGGCAAAAAGTCCAAACTTGTAAATACAAATGATCACAAGCTAGCATATGGACGACTACATACAAATATAATCAAATGACAATCCAACATTCCAAACCAACATGGCCAAGGCATTAAAATATAACATTCAATATCAACCATAGTCATCCAAACTTACCCCAAAGACAAATCCCCGACCCAAGTCCCGCGACGGGTCATTGGTCAAATCAGGGCTGACCGGTTTAAACCTAATTTGACCAAACTCATTCGGTCATATTGGCCCAGCTCAGAGTCTTGACTCATTTTGACTCAAATCACACAATTCAACATAATACAATTCATGTGAAAATTATCAACATAAGGAAAAATTATTCCAACTTATAAGCTAACCCATTTCCAACAATTTCTCATAATAATAAAAATTACTAATACACCAAAATATCAACATGTTCAATTGTACAAATGACAAACACAAAGCATCAAACAAAGGCTCAAACACACAACCCGAACAACAGCCAAACCCGGCCACACACATGCCACAAACACGCCACAAACACGCCGCAAACACGCCACCAACACGCCACCAACACACGGCCTGTTTTGGGGCTGTTTTGGGCAGCCCTACTATCTCCTTCCTTTTCCATCCAAAACCCGTCTCAACAATGATACAAAACCATTCCAACAACACACAACCATTATCAATTCAATTCAACACTACAAACATATGAAATAACCATAAAACTAATAAACTTAACAACAATAATTCATATGAATAAAACCTAACAAATTACTACTCACATAACATCCAACACATAACAAATGTAACATTATATCGTCGAGTAACTCGGAATAGTTACCTTAAGCTAGAAAAACGAAAGTAACCCTTGAGAAAACCCTAAAAACCGCGACTACCCTTCGTCCTCTACTATATATGAGTCTCCTAAGTCGTCTTCATGATCTTCACCTATTTAAAACAACAAAAACACAACAATTATCACATAAACCGAAATTATACCCAAAAATAAGCTTAAATCGAAATTAGGGAAACTGGAATTAAAACATACTAGGATGTAGATCTTGAAGAGAGGATTCCGAATATATAAATTTTGCGAAAATCGGACTAGAAACGAAGAAGTTATGCTGAAATTACGATTGTAAGTTTTTTTTTTGATTTTTGATGTTGATAGAACGAAAAAATGAAAATGAAAATGAAACCTAAGGGAGAGGGGAAGGCTGGCTGGTTGCCATAAGGATCATGGGTATTGGGTCTATTTTTTTTACTCGGTTTTGGTTCGATTTGACGGGAATTCGAATTATTCGTCAAACGCGATTTCCGACAACGCTAAAGTTTTTAAACACGAGTTTACTAGAAAATTAAGTACCCCAATGCCCTATATCCTAACTCATTTACCCAACGACCGTAAGAAATGGAAAATCCCATTTTTACGACTTTTCTTTGAAATACTCTTTTATTAAAGAAAAAGGTTTAAATATAGTTTAAATTACTTTTAAACATTTCCAAACTATCAAAAATAATTATATTACTTCAAAATAAAATAAAATTATATTTTATCGAATTATATTACTTCAAAATAAAGTTGATTTAAAATATTATTTTTAAAATATAATAACGGTCCAAATTTACGGGGTGTTACACAAAAACTCTGCACAATCATCCTAACAGCAACATGGGAATCAGAATGACAATACCAAGACGATAAGTGCTAAGAAGGAGGGAATTTTGAGGGGTCCAGTAGGGCAGGAAGGAACGAAGAGCAGAAGTTTGAATGAAACCAATGGCATACAATAGTTAGACATGTCTGAGTGGAAGATTGTGAAGACAGTGATGATAAATTGCAACTGGATGAAGAGGAGGGTGCGTGGTTTCAGAGGCATGGCAAACGTATAATCCAAATGGTGGATAAGGAACCTGAGGAACTTCTTCAATTGACTGATGAAGATGTACAAGATGAACTCCATTACTGACAGCAAGCAGTCTACGGATTTGTTGTTGTGGCCAATCCCCCATGGGAAGTTGGGGAAGGATTCTTGAAGAGAAATTGGAATAAATATGAGATAGATAAAATCTCTTTCCTTCCCAGTGGTATATTCCTGGCACCGTTCAAAACTAATGAGATGAAAGAGGCAGTTCTAAATAATGGATATTTTCTTTTTTATAATAAACCTCTAATGATCAAACCATGGCAACCAAAAATTGAAATCATAAAGGATGATGTTAAAAAAGTACTGGCTTAGGTAAGGTTACATAACTTGCCACTGAAATTATGGGGAACTACTCTGAAAAAGATTGCAAACACAGTTGGCAATTATATAAAAAGTGATGATGCCACAGAAAACAAGACTAGGCTTGGATTATTTCGAGTTATGGTGGAATTGCAACTAGGACAAAAATTTCCAAATTTCATTAAATCTTTGGATGAAGACATCAAAAGGATGAAATAAAATTAGAATATGAATGGAAACCTACCTCATGCACTAACTGTAAGCATATTGGCCATGAAAAAGCTACATGTAGAAGAATCAACTATGGTCTCAAAGGGCATAACAATAATAAAGTATTGAGACCAGTTCAGGGTAAAACCCTACAGCAGCCACCATCTCTGCTTGACTATAGTAATACCCAACTGGTTACGAAGGAGCATGAGAAGACACTTGATGCCACCCTTGATATGAGGAGTAAAGGCTTACCCTCCCCCATCAGACTGGTTAAGATGTAAAGGTAGGAAGGTGTAAGCAGAAACCTTAGTGCATCTCCCACTTATATGGAAGTGCTTAATGGTTCTTTCTCTCCCAAAAGGGAAATTGATGTATCCAGTAATGATTCCCAACATTCTGGTCCATAAACTTAGGATTTTGGAATGTTAGGGTTGTTTGGTATGCTAGAGACAAAGACTAAACCTAATAATGTGAATAAAGCCTTAAACAATATTTTTAAGGACTGGAGTGTGGTTACTAATAATGCCTATCACAATGGAGGGAGGATTTGCATCATCTAGAATCCTCACATGTGTGGTATTCAAGCTGTTGAAACTGGTGCTCAACTTATTCATATGGAGATTTATGACACGTCTAGCCATGCTAGATTCTATCACACCATTATTTATGCTTATAATGAAGCCAGTGAAAGAGAGACACTATGGAATAGTCTTAAAATAATTGCAAGATCTGTGTGTGGGCCTTGGTCCATGTGTGGTGACGTCAAGTGTGTTCTTAATGCTAATGTAAGATTGGGTGGAAATGCTTCCACTAGGGCTACTGACTCTTTTCGGGATTGCTTAGATGCTCGTGGTATGATTGACATTCAGACTGTAGGGTCCTATTATACTTGGAACAATAAACAACCTCAAGAGACTAGAATATATAGCAGGTTGGACAGATTTATGGGCAATCATGAATGGCTGGTTAAATTTCCTAACTACTTTGCCAACTTTTTACCTGAAGGATTGTTTGATCATACTCCTTGTTTAGTAAGTGGTACTAACAATACTGGGGGGAAAATGGACCTTTCAAAATACTAAAATATGTGGAGCTCAGCTCCTAATTAGCACAGTTTTGTGAGCAGAATTTGGTCACAGTACATTGAGAGGACTAAGATGTTCAGGATTGTCAAGAAGTTGAAGCACCTTAAGCCTGAACTAAAGAAAATCAACAAAGCTTGTTTTTCTGATATCGAAAACAAAGCAAACCTGGAATTGACTAGACTTCAGCATATTCAAAATCAGATTGTGGGAGATCCAGAGAATGAGGAGTTAGTTCAACAGGAATATGACTGCAGCCAGGCAACCAAATACCTTGAAACTGCTAGAATACAATTTCTTAAACAGAAAGCAAAAGCACATTGGATCAAGGCAGGGGTGATGAGTCCATTTTATATATAGTTTAACTCCCTAGTTTAGCTCGGTTTATTTGATTATTATACTTTGTTTAGTATATTTGGGAGATAATTACGTGTTCTAGGTGTATTTCTTGTGTTTATTACATTTTGTAGGAATCTAAGTATTTAGAGGCTTTTCCAAGCACATTAGCAAGCATCAAAGTTCACTAAGCTAATGGAACCATGGAAGGATAGTATGGAGAATGACAAGCCCAAGCATGAAGACTTGTAAAATGGTTTAGTGTACAAATAAGAAACCAAAATGAAGCCCAACTTAAGGAGTCCACAACTCAACATAGGGATGCTCTTTGGATGCTCATGGGATGTCAAACTATGCAATTAACCGGAGAATTAAGGAGCTTAAAGGCATAGCATAGGATTCCTCAAGCATTTAATGGAGTAATTAAGCAATTGTAGCCGGATTAGTGAAACCTCGATCGGGGTTTCCATTCCCCGATCGGGGTTTTGGTTCTGTGAATGCATACGTTTCAAGTCCCTCTCCCTATATAAAAGAGAGGGACCTCGACACTTAGAGGCATCTTTTTTATAATCTTGGACAGCATTCTACACTCTAAAAACACTATTTTACATAATATCATTAGTCATTAGATTAGGTTTAGAATAGTTTACTTTCCATTAGTTGTTAAAAATAATTCCTATAAGTATTTCAATTTATATTACAAATTCATTTGCAAGTTATTTGGTTTCATTGTGTTCTTCAATTCCAAGTTTTATTTTCTTTGTTGAGGTAATTCTATTTCTTGTATTGTGTTGTTATTTCCTTTGTCATTTCCATTATTAGTTAGTTATCTTGTTTACTTTATCATTTGTTATTAGATTAGTTATCATTATGCAAGAGTAGTTACTTTGTCTAGGGAATTAGGGAAGTCATGCATAAATAATATTAGCAATTGTTGAAATGAGATGTTATGATATCAAATAGTTATTTCTATCACATGCTTGTATTGTATTGTTAGTCTTTGATTATTGATCACAATCCTTGATTAAATTCGTTAATTCTTTCTATAAGTCTAGCGGCACAGAATTGAATTAGACTAAACATGTGTTACAGTGTTAGTAGATCAACCTAGCCAAAGCGAGAGTTCGTTAGGACCCGATCTATGGTTTGTTGGAGTAGGTGTCCTCCACAATAGTGCACCACATAATAAGTCTCATTAAGGAATATAATTGGGATATTTCTTGACTATATATATATGATTAGTCAGTTGATTAACGTAAATCAATAACGGTTGGTTGACTAGAGTTTGACGATATTGTCGTATGACGGAGGTGATCAACTGATCCCTTTCGGTCACACCTATAGGATGAAACCCAAATAGTAACTAATTATTTATATATGATACAGTTGATTAGTCATTTACATATATTTGATATATATATATATTAGAGAGAGAGAGAGAGAAAGGATCATGTAAGTTCTCTTAGAAAGGTTGAGTCCATAAGTCCTCTTATAGCCCCTTGGATCTTGAGAATGGATGGCTGAGATTGGTGCTCCCAAAACTGGATTAATTGACTAATTTTCCACTCTCTCTCATTCTTTACTAATTAACCACTAATTAAACTATTAATACCCCTTTGTCTCACTCACTTCCCACACAATTCATTCAATCATTCAAAACTCCTTCCTCTCTCTAAATTTTCCTTCTTCTCTCTAAAATTATTTCCCTCACTTTCTCTCTTTCACTCCTCCGGCAACCAATCATTCCGGCCACCTCCGGCCACCATGAAAAAAAAAATTACAAATAGGAAAAAATTCTCCTCTCCTCCGTCCGTCCTCCTCCTTATATTCTCCGTCCGTTTCCGTCCATATGCACCGCCTTCCACCGCCTTACCTCTCCTTTTTCTTTCTTTTATCTTTTTTTTTCACCCTCCCTCCTCTCCTCCGTTCGCCGCGCGCCTCCCTCCACTCTCTGCCGGCGTCTCCTCCCTTCCCCGACCCCAGATCTGAAACAAACAACCACCACCCCCACCCTGTTGTGGTGGTTGTCGGGTTTTTTGGTTGTTGTTGTTGTTTGTTTCAGATCCGAGGTCAGGGAGGGCGTGGGGATGGGCTAGGGACGGTCGTGGGTAGGTGGTGGTGAGAGCCGGTGTGGGGCTGGGGTAGGGGCGGTCGTGGGTAGTTGTTGTTTTTTTTGTTTTTTGTTTTTTTTTTTAAAATTTCTTATTTTGTTTGGTTGTTTTTTTAAATTTCTTTTTTTGGTTGTTTTTTAATTTTGTTATTTTTATAGTTTTTTATGTTTAGATCTAATTTTTTTTAGTTACGCAATTAAAGACTGAAATTACACAATTAAAGACTGAAGTTACACTTTTATGACTTGAAGTTACACTTTTAAGGCTTGAAGTTACACTTATAAGGCTTGAAATTACACTTATAAGGCTTGAAGTTACACTTATAAGGTTTGAAGTTACACGGCTTGAAGTTACACTTATAAGGTTTGAAGTTACACTTATAAGTTATAAGGCTTGAAGTTACACTTATAAGGCTTGAAGTGACACTATTAAGCCTTGAAGTGATACTATTAAGCCTTAAAGTTACACTTTTAAATAATAAAGTTACATTATTAAAAACTGAAGTTTTTATATTTTTATTTTTTAGATCTCATTGATATTTTTCATGTTTTTTATGTTTATTACTTTTTCAGATCTAAAAAACCACCAGTTTTTTTTTTTGTGGTTAGTGGTGTTGTTTCACTGAAGTTTTACATATAATGACTGAAATTACACTTTTTATTAACTGAAGTTACTCATATAATGATTAAAGTTACATAGTTTTTTTTGCTGAAGTTACACTTTTTTTATATGTTTTTTTTTTCCAAATTTGTTATGTTTATATTTATTTATTTTAGATTTTGTATGATTTTAGTATGATAGATGGTATGATTTTAGTATGATTTGATTTCAAATTTATTTTTTATATGTTTTAAGTTACACAGTATGATTTTGCTTAAGTTACACTATTATGTTTTGATTTTTGTATGATTGATGGTGTATTTGGACTGAAGTTACACTATTTTGTACTGAAGTTACACTATTTTGGACTAAGTTACACTATTTTGGACTGAAGTTACACTAGTAATGACTAAAGATAAAATATCTTAAAATTTCATTATTAAAAATTGAAGTTACACTTTTAAGGACTGAAGTTACACTTTTAGGGACTGAAGTTACACTATTAAGATACTGAAGTTATACTATTAAGAGACTGAAGTTATACTTGAAGTTGTACAATTAAGAACTGAAGTTATATTAGTAAGAACTAAAGTTACCAAAATATGCCTTAAAGTTAAATCAACTTAAATTAAAATTTTCAAATGACTAAAGTTACCTAAACATGTCTTAAAGTTACATACTTATGTCTTAAAATTAAAGTTACACAAATACGGTTTGAAGTTACACTTATAAAGACTGGAGTTACACCCATAAAAAGGTTCAAATCATATAAATTGTCTTAAGTTACAAAAATTCAAATTTGTACCGTCGAAATCACATTTTAGCTTGAAGTTAAACAAATAATGGTTGAAGTTACAATCAGAAAAGGCTAAAATCACATAAAATTGTCTTAAAGTTACATAAATTCAAATTCATATAGTCGAAATCACATTTTAGCTTGAAGTTACACAAATAATGGTTGAAGTTACACTCAGAAAAAGGCTAAAATCACATAAACTTGTCTTCATGTTTCATAAATTCAAATTTATGTCGTCGAAATCACATTTTAGTTTGAAGTTACAAAAATAAAGGTTGAAGTTACACTTGTAGTAACTGAAGTTACACTCATAAAAAAGCTAAAATCACATAAACTTGTGTTGAAGTTTCATAAATTCAAATTTATTTAGTCAAAATCACATTTTAGTTTGAAGTTCCATAAATAATGGTTGAAGTGACACTCGTAATGACTGAAGTTACACTCATAAAAAGTCTAAAATCACATAAACTTGTCTTGAAGTTTCATAAATTCAAATTTATATAGTCGAAATCACATTTTAGTTTGAAGTTACATAAATAATGGTTGAAGTGACACTCGTATTGACTGAAGTTACACTCATAAAAAGTCTAAAATCACATAAACTTGTCTTGAAGTTTCATAAATTCAATTTATCTAGCCGAAATCACATTTTAGTTTGAAGTTACACAAATATGGGCTGAAGTTACACTCACAAATCTCAGAAATTCAAAAGTGCTCAAAAGTGATTAACTAAAGCCTAGAGAGAGAAAGTTAATTAATTAGTGCATAGGTAAAAGATTAGTGTTAAGTGTGTTTTTGTCTCTACAATCTCATCCATCCATCTCCCTCATCCAATGGCTAGGATGAGGACTCATGGACTCAAAAAAGAGGGTGGACTCACAAGAACCTATCTATATATATATATATATATATATATATATATATATATATA
>JAIUZE010008516.1:0-20836 GCA_022085475.1 Heliosperma pusillum | reverse complement strand
TATCGACTGTCTCTTAAGATAAAGGCAGTTTTTGGGGGACTTTGGTTTCTTTCTCATGGTCGACCGTAACAGGAGGCTAAGTAGATTTTCACTGGGTCATTTCATACTGTGCTTGTATCTGCAAGATTCGAGTTGAAGAAAATATCCAACCTTTATCAGGTTATGTTATTTCTCAGGGCCACTCGAGGAGCTGTAACTGAAATGCATGGCCATGCTCGAATCAAGATTCGTTTATCAGTTAAGTTACTCTCTAGTCGGGGAAACCACTCTTGATACTGATCACTTGTAAACTACGACCTTTGTGAATACGGACTTTGCAAATGGGTTTACATTGAGTGGGAGAAATTTATTATGGATATGAGAATCGGTTATCGCACATACACTTGTACGGACAAGTGGGAGATTGTTGGAGCTAGTGTCCTCCAGTTAGTGCAATAACATAAATAAATCTTTGTAGGTTCACAGGGTATACTTTGTATAATAATCAGTTGATTAACGTTTATCAATAACGGTTGGCTTGCTAGATAAGTTTGACGTTATTGTCATACAGATGGCGGTGATCAACTGGTCCCTAAAAGTCACACCTAAAGGATTTGTTTGAGAGATGTGATTATTTGAGAAAATAATCATATTGATGCCCTATTATATGACTAAAAGGTTAGTCAGTGTATTTGACTAAAAGGTTAGTCAATATGATGATGAGACGATTATTTAATAACGATTAAATAATATATACTGAGACGAATTAAAAGTAATTCGTAATTAAATATAAACTGTTGTATTTAATTAACATATATATAATGTAAGCTTATGCGAATTAAAATGTTAATTTGTAATTGAATATAAAATGTTATATTGCATTAGCAAATTATAATTATACGGATAATTATAATTAACGTATATATTATACGATTGTCATATTAGATGTTGTCAGACCGGTATTAATGTATCGACTACAAAATGTTGTATGGACATATTAATACATGACAACACAAATGACATTTATAATAATAATACACATTATATGTTAAAGCGAATTTAACCGAAATAAAGTCCAGATTAACTCTGGAATTTTTCGGTCAATGGGTAGTTATTTTGAGGAGAAAAATCTCCTCATAAAACCTACTTTGTGCCGTGAAACAAAAGGGAAGGAGAGAAAAATTCTAACCCTAATTTCATTTCTCACAAGTGCATCCATCATTCACACAACACCAAAAAAAGTTAACAGTAACTTTTAAAAAAAAAGATTTCTAGCAAATTCAAGGGCATTTCTCATTCAATCTTGGGTGCTACGATTAGGAGATATCATTATTTTGATATTGTTCTTAGGCCTTTAAAGCAAGGACTAAAGGTTATTTCTAATCTCTCGTTTTTATGCATTTTCGTTTATGACGATTAATCATATAATCTTAATTTCATTATAATCCTGTATGATTTAAAGGGAAGTATACGGATATTTTCCCACATTTGCCTCTCCCATGGCGTCATGCCACTCTTTATCGTTATTGAGCAGGCCGTGTGCGTAGCAAGCTTCTTTAAATGAGTGATACGACACACCTCTAACAGATCTCAATTCCTCAAAACTCCCTGCTCCTTTAATTATGTTCAACAGAACTCGCAGATAATACTTCTCTCCAGCTGTTGGGTGTACATCAGTTACCCTTCCTATACACTTCCCATGCTTCCTCCTATGCCAACCACCACTCTTCCACACATACTTTGTTGGGAACTTTGCATAGGATAACTCTCTCGCCTCCGGGCATTTTTCATTCGTAATCATCCATGCAGTAAGCATCGTGTCTGTGTTACTTTTCCTCTTTATTACTTCTTCACGCACATACATCACTATCCTGAATTATTACCGACTGTTCTCCTTCCAGGTGTACGGGCAGCCGCATCACTGAGGGGTACCTCTCTTGGATATCGAACTCATAAATCCTCCACGCTGCAGATAAGTATCGACAGTCCAGGTACGCTTTGATCTCATCTGTTGTATCCTCTTTTATAACCAACGTTGCCTTATCAGGCCCCTTTGAGATATACTTAAACAGATATTTTATTGCGCGTGCTGTATTACATAACTCAATATTAATATGCGCATCAAACATCAAAAGTAACCCAGGTTTATATGGCACAATCGATCTATTGTCCAGATCATTCACTCCTTTTCTAATGGACCTGCAATTTTAGTAAACGTAGAGTCAAATCAGAACATTAGGAAAAACTCAGATTCTAGATGAGTCCCATCAGCGATTTGTAAAACTTATTACCTGTCGTTACGCCGCCGTCTATATACTGGGTATCCATTATGGTCCAATGTAATGCTTTCATTGAATGCTTTGGGATATTTCTTTGTGCAAATATTGTTTACTATACATTGACAATTAGGATTTGCTGCCCCACAGGGGCCATGTACCATATATCTTGAGACCATATCATACAACCTCGGCTGCTTAGTAATGTCAGGTATCTCCGTGTGGATTATCGTGTCGATGAAGTCTGTTGTTACCATTGGATTATCCATCTTCAACCACAGCAGAATGTGTGCATGAGGTAAGCCCCTCTTTTGGAACTCTATAGTGTATATATCTGCAGTTGAAGTTCCTCTTGTTAGCCTTCTAAATATTTTATTAGTACAAAACCATACACAAATTCATACCTGCTAGCGTAGGACTGAAGTACTCCTGTTGCTTCAATACGTGCATTAGTTGGAGCAACTTAATTTTGAAGACCCTGGCCACAATATCTGGCTTGTCTTCGGCCTTATGACCACCCATACGCTTGAGGGCATTTTCGATCTCAGACCACTTAGGGTTTGTTGTGAAAGTTAAGAATAGATGTGGGTTGCCGAACCACCTACAGATAGCCATCGCATCTTGATAGTTCTGTTGCATGTACCTGGGACTGCCTGTAAAAGAAGGTGGAAGATACACCCTCTTGCCCACCGACAAACCCAGGCTATCCCCCTGTGTGAACACGTCACATATATTATTTAACACATCACACCTGAATTTATCTTGATTATTTCGAATGTACCAAAGTCTCTCGGATTCTATTGCAAACAACAATCAACCAGCAATTGCTGGAACAGTCTACCAGAATGTACCATAGAACCACCCCCGTTTTCTCTCTGTTGAATTCGATACGCATAATACTCCCTCATTGTAACACACTCTCTCTTTCCCTTCCGATGTGTTCCCTCGGGTATGTGATACGGGATCCCTGTGTGGTAACTGTCCTCCCTGTAGGGAAATAATAACGGATATTGAAGTGCCATATAGGAAGGATGTAATTCACTTAAAGACCTCAGCCCCCTACTTTGTGATCAATAATAATACCCTTCCCCCGAGTCTGGTCACTCGTGTCGTTCACAATCAGGGCAGCTATTTCAGATGTTGTGGGGATATTGTATACCCTGTCATTCGGCTTTCTTGTCCCTAATAACCTAATGGATAGATTAGAAGTGTCTTCCTCCTGTAGCCTATCCCTCGCCATACGGAATACCTTAGCGAGTGGGTTGTTCTCATCCAGCATACCCCGAAGATTTTCGAGTAGATCCTGGTCTAGACTTGGGCTTCCTTCATTTTTGCCGACAGCCTTTTCCCTCATCATTATCTCGGTTGATGTATCGTACACATATAGTTGTGCGTAATAGGGCTGTGCGCCCTCGTCAGGGAGCAATGCACCCATACGGTGAAGAACCTGACCACTTATCCTGAAGACGTAGCACCCTGGCCTCATGTTAATAGAATGGTCGATTTTAGCTCCCATGGACGTGAATGCATAGCACGAATTATATACTCTAATTAGCTTCATGAAATCTTGTGACTTTTTATTCTGGCCTGTCAACAGCGCACGCAAGAGCTCAGGGGGATCTTTGAGCTTCGGTAATCGGATTTTGCCATCTCTGCAGCACATGTTGAACCTGGTATTTCGCATTGTGCTTGACTTTTTCAACCTCTCGTTGTACCACATAATCGCATCACAAATCTGGCACTGGTAATCAGCATCTCCAGCGTACAGGTAACTTGCTTCTACTATTCCCGCGGTGTAGGTAATAAACATAGTGTGTATGGTGTACAATCGGGATTACCTTAAATAAAGGAATATAAGAGGTGTAGTTAAACTACTTGTTTCAGGGTTCTCGACAGAGTCTGACTGCTCGCCGACATGCTGAACAACTCTTCTTCGCTTACTTTTGCTTGCTGTAACAACCCTCTTGCGTTTTACTCGGTTACTCTCTCCCTCCATCACTGCCGGCACTAGACGTCTTGTGTGGGAGAGGTGGTTTTTTCAGATTGTTTACTTCTCTTTATCTTACAATATGATCTTCTATTTGACTTTATTACACCCTATTTATAATGATAAATAGTTCTTGTTATTTAGTAGTTATAGGAAATTGTAAATATATGGCAATTCTCAGTAGTTATAGGAAAGTGTAAATATATGGCAAGTAAATATCTACCCTGTGTCTGGTCTCTGCAAGTTTGTATTCTAGTATTTTTCATGTTTCAAACTTTCTTCTTTAGAATTTGACTATACCACAATCACGTAGCTCTATAGAAGTTGCAGATACCTAATTACTGTTATCGAGTAGTCATAGGAAACTGCAAACACATGGCAAGTCTTAGTAGTTATAGGAAATTGTAAATACATGGCCAGTCAATACATATCCTGTGTCTGCCCCTGCAAGTTTGTCTTTTAATATATTTCCTGTTTCCAGCTTCCCATTTTAGAATTTGACTATACCACAATTACTTAGTTGGGTTGAAGTTGTAGTTGACACTCAACCATTACTACAGACACTTATGTTAAGTGACGCTTATCCTAACGGAGAGATGTCTTCTACTATAGATTGTCTACGTCAATGATAAAGTGGCTGGAGTACGGTGGTCGTATATAGTTGCCCGATTAATGATGGGCGTAGACGCAGAGGGGAATAGGTGTAACACCCGGAAATGTACCCTATTTTTCTAGTAGAAATATTTTACGAAATCGTTTCAGCAAATTTAAGTTTTAATTTGGAATTTAATGTTTCGAGTCGAATTTAGAATTTCCGAGTTCGTATTTGGAATTTCTGCGAGATTCCATGAGAATCCCGTCTTAAGGCGAGTTTGACTTTTTGTTGACTTTTCTCCTACACAACTCACACTACCTCCTTAACCTAATATTCATTCACACAAACACAAAATCCTTTCTTCCTCCTTAAGAAACCTTGCCTCCCTCTTTGATTTCGAACTTTGAATCATCATAACTCCTTCGTTCTTTGATAGAATTCGCGTAAGTTCGTCTCATTCTTCTTCCCTTACCTTCCTCTATCCGTATTCATAATAAAAGTATCGTCTTTCTCGCTTTTCAATCTTTCCGTCTTTCTCAAGATGAATTTTATTCATCTTTTATGATCTATTTGTAGGTGGTGACCTCCAAGATCCCGACAAAGACTATTACCTTATTGAGGAGGAGCTTGACGATTAGTAGAGACGCTTAAAGCTAACGGTGAAGGGTTACTCGATATCATTTACGTGTTTTACATGCTTTATATGCTAGAAATCGTATTTAGAATACAATTAGAAGCTTAGGATTCATGGTATGATTAATGAATGTTGTTATATGATGAATGTTGATGTTGTATATTGATTGTTGATGATTATTAGAAGTATAATTGAGAATTGAAATGAATTGGTTAAGTAAAGGAAGCTCACGGGTGAACTGGTGTTCCCTGCCGGTCGACCGGCCGCCGGTCTGCCAACCGGCTGGGAACACATCAGTAACAATCTTGAAATTTTGGGAGTTTTTGTATAGGGGAGTTCTGAGCCGGTCGACCGGCCGCCGGTCCACCGACCGGCCTAGACCACTTTTCTCTGTTTTTTATGATTTTTGGTTTTTGCCTTGTGTTCTGAGCCGGCCCACCGGCCGCCTTCCTCCTGACCGGCCTGGAACACGGCTGTATTGTTTTCCTATAATTTCTAAAACTCGTAATTTATAATAGTTCGCATGATCCGTTTATCGTATAATTTTACGTAGAGTCTTATAATATTCATGTTTTGGATATATGATATCTTATTCGCTTGTATCACATGTTTTGTGACGGTTTTTGCTATGTCCCACTTTGAGTCGGTTTTTACAAATGATACGGTTTGAGCACTATTTTGTCTTGTGCTTTGTACTCTCATTTCCTTGGCTACCTTCCCGTTCGTAAGGCTGGAATGTCGGAACGGAGAGGTATCCTACTGCTTAAATTGCATGTGTAGTGGGCATACGACGACGTTGTTGGGAGTTGAACGCTATGCGTTGATCGACCCGGCCGTCAAATGTTGTGTACTTGCGAGGTGGTGTTATTTGCATGTAGCGTACCGCTTGTTATGAGGCTTGAGCTCTTTTCCGCCTCTTTCGTGAATTGATCTACCGAATTTGGGGTACTCGGCGTCGAGTGTAAGACCGAGTCTTGGATGCGAAACGTTTATCGCATGTCGAACCGGAAAATGTGATTTCGGGATTCTGGCCAGATTTAGACTAGGACCGGGTATTTATATCGTCGTCTACCAGGAGGAAATTAGTCTACATATACGAAATGTTGATCGTGTATGAGTTCAGGGAAATGTTTATCCCGTGGATGCTTGTTAATCATACTTGCCATGTACACGATGCTAGTGCGTTTCATTTACCGTGAGAGTTGTCGTCTTGTGTCGTTCTTGAATGCGTGATTTCATGACATTATTCATGGTCATTGCATGATTGGACACCGTCAATGTCTTGGTTCGTGAATGGATGATAATATGTTGGATTTATTGTGATCATCACATGACTTGACTTGGTTTGTCTGTCGAGTCTTAATCTTATCAATCTTATACCGCTAACGGTGAGATGCAAGCCCTAGTGAGCGTATTCGGTTGCCTAAGAGTGTCTTCCCCGAGTCTTTGAATAACATGATGGTTTCGGATTTGATTTCCATATGATCTTATCATTATTTAACGAATTGCCTATCTATTTCTTATCGTATCTCACATGTATATCTATACGTATGCATGCTCTACCTTTGTATCTTCTTTGATGTACGTTTAATGTGATATGGCTGGGAGAACCCGGAGTTACTCCCCACTGATTGTGGTGTTCATGTTTTTCATGAATGAACAGGTTTCTTGCATTGGATGGCTTTTTGCTTTGACTATTTTGGGTTCGGGTGTGAGCTAGCGGGCGTTGTCCCTGGAAGTTTCACCTCTAGACGATATTAGCTAGTTTTGCTAAACACTTGTTCTTTGCTAACATTTTAAGAGACCCCGTCTCTTTGTTGTATTTCGTATTCAGTTTGTAATATTTTGACACTCCTCGTTTTATTTAACTTGCATGTATAAAAGTTTTTAAAAACTACCTATTTCCGCAATATAATTCACATGCTTGTTTGTTTTATATTTCCGCATTCGCGAGGGTTGTCACAATAGGGATGTCCTCGAAGGGCAATAATGATAACTTTTGGCATCTACATGTAATCCCTAGGAACCGACTTCGATAGTAGGATAGTTCTATGGCATTGGTATGATTAAATGTTTACTGCCATACGATATTTTTTCTTTTTATCGTGACAGGGAAATGGGTGATTTCTTTTGTTATCCAGTACTATGGGACCTTGAAGAGGGGTACGATTATTGGAAGACGATCGAGAGTACAGTTCTCATTTGTATAGCAAAGGAGTTCACTATCAGATAACCTCTCTTGCGCATGCTGATTGAGGTAGTGTTTTTGTGAGCACACTGTTTTGTATTGTATTTGTATAAGACTATACTGGCAGACAAACTTAAAATAATTAAATCAAACGAAAACCAATATATAGGCATGGGCATACTCTTATATGAAATTACGGTATTTATTTTCTAGAATATGACTAAAAGTGGTATGTAAATAAGGAGGGCTACATATTGTTTAGTAGATATCTGACAATAGAATTTATCTTGCTATCTAATAATTACTGCTTGGAAAAAAAAGCTGCTGAACGATGAAATAAATAGCTGGTAGCAGATAGTAGTATCTCATTCCTCGCTGGGACTTCTCCTGGTCCTCTTGTTATCATCTTGGGGTCTAGTTAGTTCCTCATCTTCTGAATCGTCTAGTACTTGAATCTGACGTGGCCGTTTTGATCGTATATTTGCTTCGGTACGGGCCTGTTCATATTAAATTTGTGGTTAGTGTCTATTTTGTGATTCGGTTGTAGTGTTGGAGTAATAACTTTCGGAAGAGCAATGAGGTTATAAAATTTACCTCTCTAGCAGTATCTCCTGAGATGTCGATGATGTTAAAGCTATTTCTTTTCTTTGCACCGTGGTTAAATAAAGCAATCTTTATCTTGAAACGAAATTCCTTTCCAACAAAAGTGTTGTGAAGTAGTTCTGGAACATAATTGTAGTCTTCATCATCTTCGTCCTAGGTTTTAGGAAAGAAGAGCTTAATGGAATTTTGCTTGAGAAAAGGATAAGAAACGCAATAGGAGACAGGAAGACATATAGATACCTCTATTGGCTGGGAGTCATATATACTAAGTGCATATTGTCCAACAATTCTTTTTGCTTCTTTGTCAAATAGGACAAAAGTTGTGGTGGAGGTGACACTGGCATCCTGGACTTTTAACTCAATGCGGTACCTGAAAAAGGGTAGATAGTAGAACGACACTTAGATACTTAGGTCATTATTATGGGTATTAATAGTTAACCTGTCTGTACCTTATTGTTTGTGTCTCACTTGCTTTTTTGCAAGTGTCACACCAGAGATCTGACCCACTTTGCGTTAGGACTCTTTGTTTTGGCTTGCTGGTACACCCGAAGCAAGATTGGTAGTACCATGGCTTTTCCCTGACAATACTTTTCACCTTGGCGACACGATTGCATATGAGATCTTGTAATTAAGAGAGCGGTCAATTAAATTGAATATTCGTAATGTACAACTATTTAGGTATGGAGGATAAAGCTGTGGCTGGGACAGTATGAGTTAGTCGTCTTGCCTCAGTGTAACCGGTTGTTGTGTGTTCCAGGACGCTGGCAATGGTTCTCTGGATGGTATGACTTATGATTGTTTTCTGTGTTGGGTCCCCATTCTTTTCACTGCAGAAATAATTAATTAGTTATGTTTTAAATGGACAGGAGAAACAATGGAAAGAGAAATTTAGGGGTATTGTTAAGTTTACCAGTAAGTAGTAGTTAGTGTGTTTACTTCGGGAATATCTAGGTTCAGGTATAAGCTGCTTGATGTGGATGTTGATATACTGTTGAACCCTGTGAGGTAGTTTGGAGTCATTGAAGTGGACAAATAATACCAAACATTATAGAAGTGGATTATAAGATATGCATAGTTGAGAGTTAAAAGATAGTATTACTACTGACCATTATAGTTCTTAAGCAGGAGAGATGTGACAACGACTACGATAGGTAAGTTTGAGTCAGGAAGATGTTCTTTTTGTTTTTTTAAAGTCGATCAGGCACTGGTCCCATAAGGTAATTCTTATTGTATCACCCCTACATGTAGAATATATGAGTTGAATGTCAGGTAAAAAAGACAGACATAGATAGAATAATTGGTTAGATGAATGATTTAAATTGTTAGTCAAGATAAAGAAATATACATTGGAGTTTCAATAGTAATGGCAAAGTGGTTGTCTCCGGTTCTCTCCTCTACGACAACCCCATATAAGTCTGTCAAATCAGTCATTAAGTTTGTTAGATGTGGTCTATGTAAAGGATAACTTAGAAGGAGATATAGAGTCTCAATTATGAGAAGAGTATTTGACATACTGGTAAGGACATAATGGTTGTTTTGACGGTAATGCAGACTGTAGAATGAGATAAAATCAAATCTATGTGATGGTATGGTGGTGTCTTCTATTGCTGTGGCCTTGGCAAAGGTCGAAAAGTAGAATTTAATCATAATTTTGCTATCGCTTACAACACGGTAGTTTGTTCTGTTTTCAGTAATCTCAAAGTTCTTGAGAATGTGGATCTTCCCGTCACAAAGTTTCGCCTGGAAGCGATTCCAGAAATATCCCGGGACAGTAGCATGCACATATTCTCCCTGACACAAAACCACATAGTGTTAGGTTAGATGGTGGTGTAGGTTAGTTAAATAAATATGTATATGAATGTAGGAGATGAATTTTTTTAAATTAAAGTAGTTGATACCTCTTCATCTATAAGGACCATGGATATATAAAGCAGTTCAGTTTTTTTAGATGGGTTGAACACTTTGCGTAGTCTGGTAACACGTACTTTAATTTTTCAGTCGTTCATGTCTGAGTCGTCGTTATCGTTGGGGGTTAGTTTGAGTTCCTTTATTAGAGAATATGACCTGTTGAGTTTGATACAGGCAGATTATTAAAGAGCTGATGCTAAATATCCGAATTGATACGCATTGATAATTGAACTGATTACATTATGATTACACTATACTATGATTACACGTACTTGACAATTGAATATCCGAATTGATGCGTTATTATCAGAATTATTTTACTGATGCAATATTAATATTAATATTAATCTAATCTAATGCAGGTATGATAAGTGATATTTTGTACTGATTTATCCCCCGTTTTAGCTCGATTTCTATACGATTTATGCACTTTGTTAAGTGATGAACGAGCTAATATTGCTATTCTAGTTGTTTTGCGTGTTTTGACTCGTTTTATAGGAAATGAAGCGGTTTTGCTATATTTTCCTACTTTATGAAGCAAAGACACTAGGATACAAGTTTTCAAGGAATTGATGATAGCCATTTTATGATTTGATTACGATTCCGCTACATCTTTCCTCGAATGGACTCAATTTGGATTTTGGCTTTGAACTTTAAAAGGAAACCTCAACCCAAGTCAAGAGAAAGATCAGCCCAAGCCCAATTCCATAGTGCATTGACCAAGACCAAGGCATAGGATTCCGTGCCTAAGATGAAAAGACGGAAAATCCATCTTACACAAAAACCCGATCGGATTGCCCAATACCCGATCGGGTATTTCTGCAAGAGAACGTTACTTGGCTCTTCTTCAATCCGAGCTTAAATGTGTGCATTAATGCTTTGACTAGGGTACGAATTTGGACGAGGAATCAGCAGCCATGCATCCCTATAAAAGCCAATGATCATCACACACAATTATCATCTTACCTTTCATATAATCTATCATTATATACTACACAACTTCTTATTATCTTTTAGCATATTTTCATACAATAACACATTTCATAGTTTATTTCTTCCTACAAGTTTAGAATATAGTTTATTTCTTAGCTTTGCTTTAGTGTTTTCATAGCTTTTGTTATTGGGTATTTGTTCTTACTTTCATTCTTATATATTCTTATTCCAATTACGGTAATTCCCCATCCTTGATTTACTTATGCAACTTTAATCATCATGAATTATAATCTCACTAGTATAATTTTCATAATATTGTTGTTGTTAGGAAATCAATCTAAAATTAATCTAGTTAAAACAAAAATATTGTTTAGCATGTCACATTATAATTTACCTAATCATATAATCCTAAACATTATCACTAAAATCATTGTTAATATAATCACCATAATCACTTTAGTATTTACATTTCATAGTCTAATTTCGTACATCTTTTTCTTGTTAATTTACTTAATCACATGATCATATAAATTAGATTAATTCTAATATTGTAAAATTATCATTGTGTAAATAAAATAAATAGAGTTGTAATATTTGAAATGATTTACGAGTTAAATGAATTAAAAGAGGAGTAGTTACCAATTGAACCATCTAATTGTTTCTTCCTTTTGTCGTGTCAAAATTCTATAACTATGTTTAGTGGCCATAAACAATTGTTTGTATTAGTCATTTCTATCTTTATAACGAGAGTTGGGATGGGAATTAGGACTGCCAATAGGGGTTTAGTGACTTAACCATGCTGAAAGGACGTTAGGACCCACTAAAAGGTCGGTACGAATCCGATAGGAATATACCGCTACAAGGCCTAGACAATCATAGTAATTCTAATATTGGTATCTATGAGACTTTTAATTAGTTTTACATGTATTTCTCTTTCACTATTTCAATTTGATTAGTTAGTTTATCTTACCGCATTAGATAGTTTATTTTGTTGTTATCTAGTTAGTTTACTTTATCGTCTTTCTATTTTTGTTCTTAGATAGTTTACTTTATTATTATTATCTAGTTTATTAGTTTAGTTAGTTAGGCTTTCAATATTGTCATTTAAATATCGTCTTTAGATAGAATTTAGTTGTTGTTATTCGGATCAGAGGGTTTCCCCGATCGGGTACGTGACAACCCGATCGGGTAAGTCTTCTGTTCTGGGTTTTTTTCATTTGTCATTTACATAATCGTCATTTACATATCGTCATTTACATACTTGTCATTTTATTTTATGTTAATAGCTTATACAACCACCTAAAGTGACTCGAACTTAAATGAAAACCAATCTATAGCAATTCGTAGTTAACACGTACTCCCTGAGGATCGACACCCTACTTCCCTAATTACATTCCTTATGTTGTTAGCCTAAGTGCGGGTAATTATTTTTGTATCGGGACCGCGACAGAAACCGATCAAGGTAAAAAAAAAAAAGGAAGTCATAGACGTACCTTGGAGCCATGTTTGCTTATTCTCAGGATGCTACTGCTGTATGAGATTGGTTATGAGTTTCTGATGGCTGAAGGGTTCCTTATATAGTATTTGATAGAGCTATATTTGATTCGGATTAGGAGTATTGTTTCTATATGGAAGAATTGTCATATATTTAGGAAAATTTCAGTTCATACGTATGATCAGAGGGAACTATATTTGTTAATTATTTAAAAAGAGGTGTTTGATTAGAATAAGGACTATTTCAATTCATATATTAGATTTCTTATTGGTTAAGAACTATATGGAAGAAATTGTTTAATGATTAAAAAGTTTATAATTAGAGGAAGTTGTCTATAATAAGGAAGGTATAGAGAAAACGTGTGATAAGGAAGTTGGCTACAAAAAGGAAAGTTGGAAGAAGTTGGCTACACTAAGGGAAATATAGAGATAATTTTTGATTTCCAGGAAGATATTAGTTGTCATAATTGATATTAATGATAATAATAATAATAAAAAAAAGGAGTTCCTAAAAAGTTGGAGTGTCTCTGGTGCCTTGAAAAAAGTCTCTTTTATATATATATATATATATATATATATATTGATTTAAAACATATTAAATGACAATGTCTAACTAAAGTTTAATGACACGTAAGAACTATACTCCATAAGCTTCGTATCAAACGTCTTGCATCCCCCATCACAGCATAATAAACAACTACTAATCTAAGCCTTCTTTATAAATTGCTCCCCATCCAATCGGAAATTATTGAATGTATCATAATAGGTCACCCCAATTAAAGTAGGTAACAATTTTTACACAAGGCAAACTCATGTCAACCAAATGTTGAGTAGGGATATAGACAACAATTAAAGAAATGGGAGTAATTTTCACACGATAAGAACAATACAAGAGAATGAATGTTTTAGATACCTGTATCCGTCGATACAGGCATTTATAGAAATCCCGCCAAACACCCGATGATGATAGGATGACATGTATTTCTCGTTCGATTTTGTCATTATTTGTAATTTGTTTTATGATGTAGAATGGGCGTCGTCGTTGCATTTTACTAATTTTAAATGAAATTTAAAATTAACTTCCGTTTTAAGCAAATTCATTTTTAATTTATTATAAAATTGAGTTTTTTGTTTATTTTATTGAAAATAAAATAGATATTTGAAAAAACCGACTTGAAAAGTCGACTTTGAATTCCTTTATTTTATCGTCTTATTTATTGTTTAAAACAAGTTTATAACGCGATTTTACGACGGTCTTTGAGCCCTTATTGCTTAGCCTTAAAGCCATTAACCACAAAATCCGACACATCCACCATGTAGCCCATACTCCCGACTACCACCATACCAATTTTCGTGCCCATAGAACCACTTTAACCCATCCAAAAAACAATCCCAAAACAGCCCACACCAATCACGACCGCCTGTTTTCACAACTCATTCCCGCCATCAAAACAAGCTCAAATCGACCCCAAACCGACTACCCATATCCATATATCCATACTCGTATTAGGGACCTTACCCACCAAGAAAACCACCCTTAAACCCTAAGAAACAACCGTGACAGCCACGAAACAACATCAACTCGAAAATTGACACTCCTTCCTTTAACCCTATTTCTAACCCCCTAAACTCCTCTATATAAACCCCCTAACACCTCCATTTACAACCCTTAGCACTCAAATACACCTTACACACAATAAACAGTCAAAACAAACCCTAAAACCACCCTCAAATCGTCGTGCAAAACAAAGGCGCAACTGCTCTGTTTTGCATACACAGTGATGCGTGCATTTTATATAGACTTTCTAGTCCATTTATGCACGCATTTATATGTCATTTAGATGATATTATGTCACCATATGCCCCTATTTGGCTACTTTGTACTTTCATTACCATTTTGTAGGTACAAGCTGTATAGTAGCAGAAACCGAGCCAAAACAGTCCACTTTGCATGCATTTAGGAGAATGGAAGGAACGGAACAGAAGCTCTTGCATGGGAAAGCGTGAAACCGCTCGCAATCAAGTCCAAAGCCATGTCCAACACTGCACAATAGGCCAAAAGACCTCGATCGATTATATATTTGGTCGATCGAGGAGAGTTGAAGAGAAAAAAGTTGATCGATCGAGCTGTCCTGTGCTCGATCGAGTGGTATCTGCTGAAAAGTTACTCGATCGAGTGATTTTCTCCAATAAAGTCCTCGATCGAGTGGTTATTTCCCTCGATCGAGTAGAATCTATCATGGGCCTTAAGTCCATAGCTTAATTAGGGTTTAAGAGTCGTGTTTTGCATTATATAAACTCTTATTCGTCGTCATTAGCATTATTCGGAGTCATTAGGACTCAGAACCATTAGGGTTCGGAATCATAGACATTAATCTTCCTTTAGTTTTCTGAACTTTTAATCTTTGGTTTGCATTCGGGTTTATCGACATGGAGTTGTTCTTTACGCCGGATTTGCTAAGATTGTAAACTTCTTCTTTTCTCTCTTCCTTAACCTTTGTTTTAGTCTTAATCATTGTTTACTCTTCCTAATTACTGCTGCGTTATTGTTCATGCTTGTTAATTACGATTTTATTATGTCTATCGTCATATGTTTAATCGTCTTAGTTAGCATCGTTAATAGCATGAGTAGCTAATTCTCTTGTATGTTGGGATGAGAGAAACTGTAGTAGAGGCACGTTAGGATAGATTATTTTAGTTAGTCTTGAATATGAGAATCAGTCTAAGCAATTTAATTGAGGTTTAGTCGAATGAGTGCACGCAGGAGACTAGGCTAGGTAGTTAACCCCGACCTGGATCGAGAGATTGGAAGGGAAGGCTTGCTTAGAATTGATAGGTGACTCCTAAGAGGACGAGAGTTAATTAGGAAAATCCCTAGGGTGGTTTGAGACCGAAAGGAGAAAACCATTTCCTTTCTCATTGATAGATTGACTGGCTTAGTTGACCCGTAGATGCCGATACTGCAGTAGACCGAATCCTAGCATATTTCTCTCTTATCTGATTTATTTCATACTTATCTTTATCTTTATTTCTCTTCCTTTAATCTTATTTAGTTAGTTAAAACCTTTTCAAACCCCCAGATTGTTACTGACAGATTTAAATTACAGTTAGTTAGTTTCCTCCCTGTGGAGATCGACCCTACTTCCGCTATCTTCTTAGTTAGTAGACTTAGGTTTTATTTTTGGTGTATAACGACTGACATCAAATTTTGGCGCCGTTGCCGGGGAGGCAATTTAATTTTCTGTTATTTATTTCTGTCTCGTCTTAAGGAATTTTTAATTCCTTAAGACTGTTCTTATCTTTCTCTCTGTAGTTGTGTATGCGCAGGTAGAGAGGGATAGATAAGACTGTTCAGGAGGAAGACTTGAGTACTCCTGATTCCGTCTTCGACTGTTGAGATTACCGTACTAGCGAAGATGGAAGAAGTTCACACATGTTCGAGCGATTCAAAGGTGGAGCTAGACTCCCAGCAAAGACCGTATGTGTGGAAAAAGAAGGCGGAAATTACCACAGCTGAGGGTACTTCCGCAAGTCAAAGGCCTAGCGGTGGCCTTGTCATGAAACTATTTGGTTACTAGCCGGGTTTGGAACCCCGTGCAATTTGTAAAAACAATTTATTGCATTTTCGTTAGACAATTAGACAATTAGACTATCACGCAATTATTCGTAGTTTAGATAAATAACTTGTTTTCCTGTTAGACAATGCTTGGTATTTTTCTTTGGGTGTCGTTTTGCATCGTTCTTGCAGGAAAACGAAGAGGAAATCAGCTGCTCACAGTCGTCGGCCGTGCAATTGAGAAAGTGCTCGATCGAGTACAATTTCTATTCGATCGAGCGGTAATGCCTGGAAAAGTTGCTCGATCGAGTAGAATTTCTACTCGATCGACCCCTACTTTGATGCTGGTTTGGGGAAGCTTTGTTTTGTGAGTTGTTTCTGCCTCTTTTGTTTTTCCATTCTCTTTATATCTCATCCATTAGGAACATGTATTAGGTTGTTTTTCCCTTTCCCCTTATATGCTTTTATGCTTTAGCCAATGAGGATATTGTCTGTTTTGGTTTGGGGAAGTGTTTTACATCCTTTTGCGTCTGCATTTGCATTTGTATTGCATTCACGTTTACAATTCACGTTAACTAATTTTTTTTTTTAAAAAATCAAAAATATCACGTTTATTTTTGCATTTAGTTGAGTCGGATTGGAGTCTTGTTCATGATGAAATTGCTCTACAAGTCTATTCTATGCTATTCCTTGCACCTTTCTTGACCTATTTAGTAAAATCGAAGTAGTGAACTATTGAATTTTGTCTTGGAATTTAAATTTTATTATTAGACTTGACTCAACTTTTTGGCAAACTACTTATATATTCTGAGATTTTAGAGCCTATAACTGGTGACATCCATGACCAGTTCATCTAGGAATGAGAGTAGTTACTCCCCACATCTCGTGTCATTTGCTTGTATATGAATTTTGATTTCTTATTGCCTGCACGCATTGGGTTTGTGGTCGGTATTACGTGTTTTGAGAATATTTGCATCTCCCTTTTCCTCATTTTACCCCATTAACCCCACATAAAGCCATATCTGCCTGTTGCCCTTAACTACATCCTAAACTGAGCCTACCTTTGCCGAGCTAGTTTAGTAGTCGAGGTATATTGTATCAGTTTTGGCTCGTTATCATTGATTGGAGTGGGTATTTGCGAGAAAAAGAAGAGAAGTGTTGATTAGTGCCTCGATCGAGTAGCTTTCAGCTCGATCGAGTGGATTTTGTGTTTTTGTGCCTCGATCGAGTGACTCATTCTACTCGATCGAGTGGTTTTCCTCAGACAGCCAAGAAAGAAAAAGAAAAGAAAAGAAAAGAAAAAATGAAAAAATATAATGAGAAAAAATAACTGGCTGAAGTTTTTGTTGTTTACACCTCCTGTGCTTATCATTATTTTGTCGAGGTGTTATTTGGGATTTGTGACGTTTATGCCTATATTTGTTAAGGCATCGAGCTTAATTTTTGATTGTTGGAAGATGGAACGAGTTATATTGCGGTCTTGTTAGGAACTAGCTTGGCTATTTACCCTCACATTTCCATTAATTGTTTTGCCCCTTGTTACCAATTAGCTTCACATATCCATACTTTTGCAAATGTTCGGCACGTGATTGTCCTTGAACGGTGGTTATGCGTGTGTACGGTGCTTGAATCATCTTTCATATTAGTTACCATTTGCTTGATGAGAGAAGAGTGACCCGTGAGAGTCCGAATTTGATTGAGTCTTGCAAGGTCGAAAGTCTAATTTATTTCCAAGATTGTATAAATTCGTTCACTTTCGTATTAAGCTTTGTAGCGATTGAATGAGTGCATTAAACTGTTTAACATTGACTTGTTGCTTGCTCTGAGACTTACTCCATTCCCCTAGGTTATTTTGTTTCATATAGCTGCATTTAGTTTGCTTGAGAACAAGCAAAGGTTTAGTTTGGGGAAGTTTGATGCGTGCATTTTATATAGACTTTCTAGTCCATTTATGCACGCATTTATATGTCATTTAGGTGATATTATGTCACCATATGCCCCTATTTGGCTACTTTGTACTTTCATTACCATTTTGTAGGTACAAGCTGCATAGTAGCAGAAACCGAGCCGAAACAGTCCACTTTGCATGCATTTAGGAGAATGGAAGGAACGGAACAGAAGCTCTTGCATGGGAAAGCGTGAAACCGCTCGCAATCAAGTCCAAAGCCATGTCCAACACTGCACGATAGGCCAAAAGACCTCGATCGACTATATATTTGGTCGATCGAGGAGCGTTGAAGAGAAAAGTTGCTCGATCGAGCTGTCCTGTGCTCGATCGAGTAGTAGCCGCTGAAAAGTTGCTCGATCGAGTAGAATTGTTACTCGATCGAGTGATTTTCTCCAATAAAGTCCTCGATCGAGTGGTTATTTCCCTCGATCGAGTAGAATCTATCATGGGCCTTAAGTCCATAGCTTAATTAGGGTTTAAGAGTCGTGTTTTGCATTATATAAACTCTTATTCGTCGTCATTAGCATTATTCGGAGTCATTAGGACTCAGAACCATTAGGGTTCGGAATCATAGACATTAATCTTCCTTTAGTTTTCTGAACTTTTAATCTTTGGTTTGCTTTCGGGTTTATCGACGTGGAGTTGTTCTTTACGCCGGATTTGCTAAGACTGTAAACTTCTTCTTTTCTCTCTTCCTTAACCTTTGTTTTATTCTTAATCATTGTTTACTCTTCCTAATTACTGCTGCGTTATTGTTCATGCTTGTTAATTACGATTTTATTATGTCTATCGTCATATGTTTAATCGTCTTAGTTAGCATCGTTAATAGCATGAGTAGCTAATTCTCTTGTATGTTGGGATGAGGGAAACTGTAGTAGAGGCATGTTAGGATAGATTATTTTTGTTAGTCTTGAATATGAGAATCAGTCTAAGCAATTTAATTGAGGTTTAGTCGAATGAGTGCACGCAGGAGACTAGGCTAGGTAGTTAACCCCGACCTGGATCGAGAGATTGGAAGGAAGGCTTGCTTAGAATTGATAGGTGACTCCTAAGAGGACGAGAGTTAATTAGGAAAATCCCTAGGGTGGTTTGAGACCGAGAGGAGAAAACCATTGCCCTTCTCATTGATAGATTGACTGACTTAGTTGACCCGTAGATGCCGATACTACAGTTGTAATACCCGCTTTTGTACCCTATTTTTATAGTGAAAATTTAGTTTTAATTTAGAATTTAATTTTCCGAGTCGAATTTAGAATTTCCGAGTTCGTATTTGGAATTTCTGCGAGATTTCAAGTAAAACCCGTCTTTAGTCGTCTTTGACTTTTGTTGACTTTTTTCCCTTACACATCTCATACTACTCCTAACCTATTTCATTCTCACAACTCAACATTACTTCATCACTAAGAAACCCAAATCAAAACCTAGCTTCCATAATCATCAAGCTTAGATTCGTCATAACTCGCTCGTTTCTTGCTCAAATTCACGTAAGTTCGTCTTATTCTTCCCCTCTCATCTTCCTCTATCCGTATTGGTAATAAAATTACCGTCTTTCTCGCTTTTTAAATTATCCGTCTTTCTCAAGGTGAATATATTCATCTTTTGTTATCTAATTGTAGGTGGAGACTTTCTAGAAATCGATTAAAGACGCGAAAAGGTAACGGTGAAGGGTTACTCGATATCATTTACGTGTTTTACATGCTTCTATGTTAGAATTCGTATTTAGAATACGATTAGAAAGCTTAGGATTCATGTTATTGATGATGATTGTTGTTAGTTGATGATTTTTGATGATGATACTTGTTGTTTTTTGAGAATTGATATGAGAATTGATATGAGAAGTGATGATTTATGATAATAGTTGATGATGGTTGAGTTTAGAACAAATTGGAGTTGTCTTGACCCAAGTCACGGTCGTGAAACTCAAGTCACGAGCGTGAAATAGTGGCTGATCAATTACCCTTGCGTAACAGAGGGTTTCACGGGCGTGAAATACAAGTCACGGTCGTGACTTGTGCAGTTTCACTACACTGACCCCTTTTCGTAAAATGATCATATCTCCTTCGTTACTTGCTTGTGTTGGGCTTGTGACCTATCGTTGGAACCGTAAGAGGATAAACTATCACCTCAACTTAGAATTTCTGTATTTTCATATCTAGAACTCTAGTTATGACAGTTTGAAGTGGACCCTTGTTTTAGTTAGTTTCCAAACTTGTTGTTTTGAGATAAGATCTATGTTTCCTATTTATTATGCTTCTTAAACTTGGTCTAATGCTTATGTATTATGTATTGATTCATGTTTATCATATTTACATTTATATAATGCCCTATTCTCATGCTTGGTGACGGTTTTTGGTATGTCCCACTTTGAGTCGGTTTTTACAAATGTTACGGTTTGAGCACTATTTTGTTATGTGCTTTGTACTCTCATTCCATTGGCTACCTCCACGTTCGTAAGGCTGGAATGTCGGAACGGGGAGGTATCCTACTGCTTAATTGCATGTGTTAGTGGGCATACGACGACGTTGTTGGGAGGCGAACGCATGGCGTTGATCGACCCGGCCGTCAAATGTTGTGTACTTGCGAGGTGGTGTTATTTGCATGTAGCGTACCGCTTATTATGTGGCTCGAGCTCTTTTCCGCCTCTTTCGTGAATTGATCTACCGAGAATGTGGGTACTCGGCGTCTATGATTGACCGAGTCTTGGATGCGAAACGTTATCGCATGGCGAATCGGAA
>JAIUZE010008515.1:0-18514 GCA_022085475.1 Heliosperma pusillum | reverse complement strand
GTAAAAATTTGCTTAGCCTCCTGTTACGGTCGACCATGAGAAAGAAACCAAAGTCACCCAAAAACTGCCTTAATCTCAAGAGACAGTCGATAGTCAAAAGAATCGACTCTAGGAACACTATGGACGTCCAATTCACGACCTGGCACCGAATGTTTTTTAAACATTTAGGACTCCATAACGTTGTCACGATGTCCTACGAGGTATCTTTATAACTCGTATTTGTGATCGATCAGTCAACCGTTTGACTTATGGGTCGTTGAACCCACCATCAATCAACTTCACAATATAATTGCCACAGTTATCAGCTCATGTGGCGATTACGGACCAAAACAAATAAAATGTAATTCAGTTCACTTTGTGGCGTTCAATGTTGTCGTACAATCCACATGAAAAACAAAATATGAAACAATACGATGATGTTATAAATAGTATATGAAAAAAGTTACATTTATCTAATCCATGTAAACAACTACTACAACTCAGGAACACGTTTAATTCCCATGGAAATAATGTTCCCTTCATGCTTATCATATCTTGTCTATCACTATCTCCTTTTGCTCCACGTAATCTCGGATCATGTGAGCCTTCCGAAGTACATGTCTAGACTTGTTACTAGACTTAGGCTCCATAGCTTGGAAGATGGCACCTCTATTATCACAATAGATGGTGATTGGGTCATTCGAACTAGGAACTACGGTTAGTCCTTGTAAGAACGGACGCATCCATATAGCTTCCTTTGCAGCTTCCGAAGCGGCATAGTACTCGGACTCAGTTGTAGAATCTGCTATAACACTTTGTTTTGAACATTTCCAACTGACCGCAGCGCCATTAAGAGTAAAGACGAATCCAGACTGAGATTTCGAGTCATCTCGATCCGTTTGGAAGCTAGCATCTGCTTAACCGATTGCGCATAGCTTAGTATCTCCTCCATAAGTCAATACCCAATCCTTAGTCCTTCGTAAGTACTTAAGGATATTTTTAACAGCCATCCATTGTGTTTCACCTGGATTGCCTTGGTACCGACTCGTCATACTCAATGCATATGCCACGTCTAGACGAGTGGATATCATGGCATATATGATCGATCCTATGGCAGATGCATAAGGAACATGACTCATGCGCTCGACCTCTTCCGATGTCTTGGGTGCCTGAATTTTACTCAAATGCATCCCAGAAATCATTGGAAGGTACCCCTTCTTGGAGTTGGTCATGCTGAACCTTTCAAGAATCTTATCTATATAAGGCTCCTAACTGAGTGATAACATCCGTCGTGATCTATCTCTATAGATACGGATCCCCAATATGCGTTGTGCCTCACCCAGATCTTTCATCAGGAAATGGTTCTTTAACCATACTTTTACCGAAAATAAGAGAGGAATGTCATTCCCAATCAAGAGTATGTCATCGACATACAATATCAAGAAGACAATCTTACTCCCACTCGACTTGACATACAAGCATGGTTCCTCGACCGATCGAGTGAAACCATTCTCTTTTATCACCTGGTCGAAACGATGATTCCAACTTCGAGAAGCTTGCTTAAGTTCATAAATGGAACGCTTAAGCCTGCACACTTTCTTAGGATTTTTAGGATCAATGAAACCTTCGGGCTGTACCATGTACAATTCCTTCTCCAAATAACCGTTTAAGAAGGCGGTTTTCACATCCATCTGCCAAATTTCATAGTCATGAAAAGCGGCAATCGCTAAGATTATCCGAATGGAACGCATCATAACTACGGGTGAAAAGATTTCATCATAATGCAATCCTTGCACTTGAGGGAAACCTTTTGCCCCTAGTCGTGCCTTATAGGTGTCTGGTTGTCCTTCTACATAGTGCTTTATCTTATAAAGCCATTTGCACTGAAGAGGTCGTACCTTATCAGGCAAATCAACAAGATCCCATACGTCATTCTCATACATGTAGTCCATCTCGGATTGCATGGCTTCAAGCCATAGCTTAGAGTCGGAACAGGTCTAAGGTATCTGTCTGGAGGAATGGAGACTCTACCCGACCTCCTAGGTTCCTGAGGAATATTAACCGTAGCAGAAGTTGAAGGAACATTTTCCTTCATCGGTTGCTCGGTTGTTGTTTCTTGAATCTCCGACAGATCAAAGGTTCTATTACTTGACTTGTTCTCGAGAAACTCTTTCTCAAAAAACTTTGCACTAGCCGCAACAAAACCTCGATGTTCGGTAGGCGAATAGAAGTAATGACCAAACATTCCTTTTGGATAACCAATAAAGTATGTCTTAACCGATCGCGGGCCGAGCTTATCCTCGTGTCTCCACTTGACATAAGCCTCGCAGCCCCAAACCCGAATAAAGGACAAGATAGGGACCGTTCCCTTCCATATCTCATATGGAGTCTTGTCTAAAGCTTTAGACGGACTTCGGTTAACTATAAGAGCAGCTGACAAAAGAGATAAACCCCTTAGTTAATCAGGTTGTGTGACTCATCATGGATCGAACCATATCAATTAATGTTCGATTTCTCCGTTCGGACACACCATTTAATTGAGGTGTTCCTGGTGGAGTTAACTGTAATACTATGCCACAGTCTCTAAGGTGTTGATCAAACTCATTTGAAAGATATTCGCCACCACGATCTGGTTGAAGTGCTTTAATCTTTCTTTCCAGTTGGTTCTCAACCTTATTGTTGAATTCCTTGAACTTTTTAAAGGACTCACTTTTATGCTTCTATAAGTAGACATATCCGTATCTACTCAAATCATCCGTGAAAGTGATAAAATATCTATAGCCGTCTCTTGCGTTGATTGACATAGGTCCACATACATCAGTATGTATGTGTCCTAATAGGTCACTAGCACGCATTCCTACACCTTTGAAGGAAATTCGAGTCATTTTGCCAATAAGACATGATTCAACCGTGCCAAATAATTCGTTATCAAATGGGGAGATAGTCCCATTCTCAATGAGCTTCTTTACGCGTTTTTCATTTATGTGTCCCATACGACAATGCCATAGATAAGTTTTATCTTTGTCACCAACCTTTACTTTCTTATTATTCACATGTAATATGTATGTGGTTTAATCTAAGATATAAATGTCATTCATGGAAACCGCTTTGCCATAAATCATTTCATTCAAAGAGAAAATACAGCTATTGTCTTTTATTGCAAATGAAAAATCGTCTTTATCAAGCATGGAAACAGATATAATGTTCTTAGATAAACTAGGTACATAGTAACACTTATATAAATACAACTCAAATCCACTCGTGAGTTGGATTACGTATGTTCTCAGTGAGACTGCAGCAAGTTTTGCTCCATTCCCGACTCGCAGGTCCACATCACCCTTTGCGAGAGGTGTGATGTTTTTTAGGCCCTGCAAATGATTACACAGATGAGAACCACAACCAGTATCAAGTACCCAAGTTCCGGAACTTGCATGGTTAATCTCAATCATATGAATATAAGATGACATACCAACAGAAGTGACGCGGCCTGCTTTTATGTCTTCACGGTACACGGGACAGTTCCTCCTCCAATGCCTAGTCTTGTGGCAATTGTGGCACTCAATGTCACTGTCCTTGCTCTTTGCCTTGCCTTGTGAGCTACTAGTCTCACCAGGCCCACTCTTACCCTTTCCTGACTTCTTAAACTTTGGCATCCCTACATTTAGGTCGCCATGAGCCTTGCCCTTACCTTTGTTCTTGTTGGAAATCATGAGAACATCTTGCTTCATGCTCCCACTCAATTTCATATCCTTCTCGATCTGTACGAGAAGTGAGTGTAGCTCATGAAGACTTTTCTTTATGTCATTCATGTAGTAATTTGCTCTGAAAAGGGCAAAACCATCATGAAGTGAATGAAGCACACGGTCAATGACTATGCTCTCACTGAATTTGCAATCAAATGCCTCCAGTTTCTCGACATTCTCAATCATATCAAGAATGTGTGGACTAACCGGTTGGCCCTTTTGGAGTTTCGCCTCAAAGAAGCGACGGGTATGCTCATAAGTAACGATTCTCAGTGGTTTTGAGAATTCGTTAGTGAGCGTGGTGAAAATCTTATTTGCACCTTGGGCAATGAAGCGTCTTTGCAAATTGGTTTCCATTGCAAAGATGAGTACGTTCTTTATGGCACCCGCTTCCATAACGAAGTCACTATAAGCAAGTGACTCGTTAGCTCTCGCATTGGGGCCTGGGTTTGGCGGTATTGGCTCAGTCAAGTACTGGAGCTTGCCGTCAGCAATGGCTGCATTCCGTAATGCCGCCTCCCAGTCCGCAAAGTTGGACCCGTCATTCTTCAGTCGCGTGGACTGATTCATGTGGTCCATGAAAGTTTTAAGCCAGGACTCGCGTGCGAGTGTGGCACTTGGCATAGGGACATCATTATGGCCAGCCATTTGTTATAGCAGTATTATCAATATAAAGACGAATTCTACACTGCGAAAAAAGAAGAAAAATATAATAATAAGCATACTCATCGATATGAATTAAGTCTAGTGCAAAACTTGTTTAATGCGAAGACTCAAGCATTTATACAATTGACCTCCCTCAAGAATTATATAAATGATCCCAAGACTCAATTATCTGTAAATTGATAAGCCAACCTCTTGGCTAATTCTACCTTTAGAATTCTTGGTCGATAAAATTTTATCTATAGTCCATCATAATCACGAGAAACTCTTCGGATTATAATGTTGAGGTAAAATAAGTCAACACATACTACTTACCCAACGTAGAAGGGGTCATATGGAGAGTAAGGTCCTATATGCCTACCGACGAAGAAGGGATTCATAGTAGTTTGGCCTATAAAGACTAGTCTCAATTTTAGGTTTTAGAGGAAGATCCCATCAACTTTATTTTAATTCATTTTAAGTGAACGAATATCTAGCATGCGAGAATGAATAAACTAAGATGATGGCTTAAAATTCGTGTGACATCATTATGTCCATGATAACTAACATCCAAACTATATGAGTCAATTTACATGCAATTTTAGTATTAGGTGGTTTGGTTTAGGCGGAATATGACGCACTAACTATCATGTGAAGAAATGAAACAAGACCGAAAAATACGTAAAATTACAAAGTCCTAGTGTGGCCTATCAACTAAAATGAACAAAATACAACTTTGGAATCCATCCAAATAGGACCCGAAAAGCTTGACTTGATGTTCCATCTTGGTCCATGTAGCGGGAGTGAGCAATCCGATCTCCATCTTTAGTCTTCTCAAAATTATATTTAATAAATTACAAAACATAAACCTATTTACATTCTAATTTTAAAAAAAACCATAATTTTAAAGAAAACAAAAGGAGATTCGGGATCTCAAAATTACATCAAGATCATGTTTCCATCATTACGAAAACATAATCAACTAAGGCCACACTAGGTATTACAAATTACAACCAATTGCAAAAATACGTAAATAAACCATTCAACAAATCATTCAACAAAATAATATTCATCAACAATAAATTAATCATTCAAGACATAATTCATTAATTATGTAGAGTAATTTATCCAAACCACCTAATTTAAAATGATCAAAATTATGTGACAATTCCTTAATTACTCACCATAATTGCAATCAAACATAATCCAATTTTAATTCATATTATCTTATAATATGAATTAATCCAACATTATTTTAAACCATTTTAAAATAATTGGGTATCCAAAAATTGTGAACCTTTTCACAACAACAATTATACATTATCAATATAATGCATAAAATAAAAACATTCGGCCAATAATAAAAAAACAGGAAAAACAACCGAATAAATTTTTTATTTTTTTTTTTAAAAAAACAGCAGCCACGTTTTATTTTTTATTTTTTATTTAACAAATTAACATTGATGTTGCTAATATAACAAGATCGGTACAATTATCAACATTCAATCATTATTAAACATTGATTCAAACTAGATGATTCAATTTTAACAAATTAAAATGAATATCTAAATCATGATTTAATCGATTATCTTAATATTTGACTAATCATAATTAATTTGAACATCATTAAAATTAATGAATCATGATGCAAAACTACAATTTAACATCATGTTAAACCGAAAATATATAGCAAAACAAATGTTCATTAACATTCAAAAACAATTTCTATTTACGTTTCAATTTAATCCTTATTAAATTAAAACATCTATAAATTTATCACATTGTCATCTTAACAATTTAAAACAACAATATCAATAAATCAAAATGAAAACAAAAAAAAAAAACAGCCGAAAAAAAAAAAGCAGCAGAAAAAAAAAATCAACCGAAATATTAAAACAAAATTCTGAAAATTTTTAATTTAATATATATCATCATTTATGAAAAATCATATATAATAATTTCGTAGCCTTAGCTCTGATACCACTTGTTTGAATTATCGGTATATTTCATACATGAAATTTAAGGATTATAGCGATATTATAATATATGAAATACGAGTCATAACTGAAAAGCATAAAGATTAGAATCAACCTTTGGCCCTAGCAATATGGCCTAAGAACAAATATCGAGATCGATATTCTCCTAATCGTTTCTTGCAAGATGTTCTGAAAAAGGCCTTTTCTTGTGCTAGAATGAACAAAAATTACTTCTAATTTTTGTGAAAGTAATTGTATGATAATCATGTAGAGAAGAAGAGTTTATATATAACTCTCCTCCCATCCTCTATTTGGCCGTGCAAATAGTAGTAGGGTAGAAGGAGGAGTCTTCCCTTTTCTTCTTCGACTTGTTTTAGGAAGTGAAGTCCAGATAGGAGTCTTTCTTTATTTATTTATTTAATGTATAATGTGTGTATGTATTATTATTGTCATTTGTCACATATTAATAAGTCCATACAACATTTTGTAGTCGATTTATTAATACTGGTCTGACATCATTTATTATGACAATATCGTATAATATATACGTCAATTATAAATATCGTATATTTATAATTTGCTAATTAAATATAACATTTTATATTTAATTACGAATTAACATTTTAATTCGTTTAAGCTTACATTATTTAATCGTATTAAATAATTACATTATATACATTAATAAGATATAACTATTTATATTCAATTACGAATTAACATTTAATTCGTCTCACCTAGTATTATTTAATCGTATTAAATAATTGTATCATCATTACATTGACTAACCTTTTTGTCATATTCATCGACTAACCTTTTAGTCATATAAGGCATCAATATGATTATATTATTCATATAATCATATCTCTCAAACACATCCTTTAGGTGTGACTTTTAGGGACCAGTTGATCACCGCCATTAAATTGACAATAACGTCAAACTTCTAGCAAGCCAACCGTTATCGATCAACGTTAATCAACTGAAAAGAATATTAAGTATACCCTTTGAACCTGTAAGAGATTTATACACGTTATCACACTAACTGTGGAGGATACTAGCTCCAACACTATCCTCAATCTCATCGGAGTCCTAGAAAAAAAGTAGTCTCAAACGTTAGAGCTCCGCACCAACCCATGTAGAGCAGCCGCCCCTGCCGGCAGGTTCCAACATATTAGCTGTCTCGCCTCCTCCGAGTCGACCTTCACGGCAACCTACGGCCACTCCAACTCTCCTCTCCACACGGCAAACCAGATATCATGTCGTAACCCTTCATGGTTACTCCGACCTCCCCAAAAGGCATATGGAAAGTCGAAGTCGTATCCTGGTAACGATCCAAGAAGCCCTGAATCAGGCAAAGGTTAGCCCAAATCTTCATCGCCCTAATCGACCTCCAGGCTTGGACCAACTCTCCGAAGGCTCCTCCCTGATGAGAGTCTTCTCACCATCGGTCAGCTTCTCGTACGCCTACATCATGGTCGTGTAACCAGAAAAGGACCGCATGTTCCCAGCCTCCTGCAAATTGAATCAAGAAAGTCAACTAGTATTTGATAAGTGAATATTTGTATGATTTTAACCCCCATTTTAGCTCGGTTTTGTTTATCATTTGTGCTTTGTTAAGCCATTTTATGAGCTAATATCGTCTTCTAGGCGAATTCCTATGTTCTAACCTATTTTGTAGGGAAAGTGACGTTTCTACGCCCTTTTTCTATATTCCTGAGCATTTGCCTAGAACCCGACGATTTGAAGAAGCAAGCTTGACCAAGTCAAAGGCATTTCAAGAAGGTTCACTGATTCAAAAGAAAGAAGAAGCAAAGACGATTTCGCAGTTGTCAGAAGATCGATCAGTTAGGCGAGGAAATCATCATTTTACATCAAACCCTATCAACAAACCCGACTCAAGAGGTCAAGGGGGATAATGAAAGTCAAGTCATATGCAAGGGGAGATGAAACGAAAGTCAATTGACCAAGATCACTACATACCCGATCGGGTAAGTGGTGTACCCGATCGGGTATCCTTGCTGATCCGAGCTTTTGCTTCGACTTCCTTTATTTTGTCCTATATGTTCAATGCATGGCCCCTTCCCCACGAAACCCTACTGCTATAAAAGGATGACTCAGCCACCACATCAAACATAACACACACACAATTAGAAACACTTCTTTCTTCACAAAAACCCTAGATTAGGAGGAGAGAAACCTAGCCTCTCTTCTCTAGTTTAGATCATTTTCTTCTTCCTTTTTGTCCTTAGTTTCTTAGTTTATTTCTGTCTTTTCTACATCAAATCCTTAGCCTAGATCAATAAAAGTTCCATCCTTGTAATCTACTTTATGTGGTTCAAGTATTGTAATTTGCGGATCGACTATTCTATGCAAGGAATTTCTATTACGGTTGTTTATATTGATCGTCATCTAGGTATTCCTATTTTATCTTTTGTTTAAAGTCTTTATGTTTCTTATTTGATTGTTATTTTCTTTACATGTTATTTTAGATTCAATTTCAATACCGTTGTAATCATTTCATTTCCCTAGATCGTCAATTTAACGTCCTTATTATCGCCACTTAGAGAGTCCTAAAATATTGTCAAAACCAAATAAACATGTCTATCCTAGTTTTTATTATTAACATCATCTTAGATTTAAATATCACCATGAGTGAGTAGTCGTTTTTCTAGGGTGTAGGGTAGCCATGTAGGTTGATTAAAAGATGATAATTGGATAAAAGAAATTGTGCCTTTAAAACGTCGTGTCTATGCATGTTTGGACTATAACGATAGTTAACGATTCCTGATCAAAGTCATTGACTAAAATGGAATTCTTTTCCAAAGTATAAATACGTGAATTGAATACACAAAGCATGACATGGTAGATTAGACCTAGTAAATTGCCTAAAAGCCTGCTAGACTATCTGATCTCTGATTGTAATGAACACGTCAATTCTTACAACTCACAATAGATTATTTGCATGTTTCTAAATCCAATTTCCCATCAATATGTTAATCTACATGTGTGAAACCTACTCCCTAGATTCTTTTTATCACTGGTAATTCATCACCTACTTATTGTTTTCGTTTTGATTTGCTTTTGTGTTGTTTTTCATTTAAGGCTTTTTTATTTTTGTAAATCCAACCCAAAACCCAATACTCTTTAGATAATACCCCATTGCAAGACTTTCACATTCTATAGAAACACCATCTCCTGAGGATCGACCCCTACTTCCCTAACTACAATTATTTGTTCATTGCCTAGTGATGTGGTCGTTATACACCAAAAATAAAACCTAAGTCAACTAACTAAGAAGATAGCGGAAGTAGGGTCGATCTCCACAGGGAGAAAACTAATTAACTGAAATCTAATTCTGCCAGTAACAATCTATGGGGGTTTGAAAAGGTTTATACTAAACTAAATAAGATTAAGGAAGAGAAATAAAGAAAGAGATTAAAACGAAGTAAATCAGAAGAGAGAAATATGCTAGGATTCAGTCCACTGCAATATCGGCATCTACGGGTCAACTAAGTCAGTCAATCTTTTAATGAGAAGGGCAATGGTTTTCTCCTCTCGGTCTCAAACCGCCCTAGGGATTTTCCTAATTAACTCTCGTCCTCTTAGGAGTCACCTATCAATTCTAAGCACGCCTTCCCTTCCAATCTCTCGATCCAGGTCGGGGTTAACTACCTAGTCTAGTCTCCTGCGTGCACTCATTCGACTAAACCTCAATTAAATTGCAAAGATTGATTCTCACGACTAACTAAACTAATCTATCCTAACATGCCTTTACTACAGTTTCCCTCATCCCAACATACAAGAGAATTAGCTACTCATGTTATGAACGATGCTAACTAAGACGATTAAACATATGACATAAGACATAATAAAACCGTAATTAAGAAGCATGAACAATAACGCAACAGTAATTAAGAAAGAGAAACAGTAATTAAGACTAAGATTAAGAAAGAGAGAAAAGAAGAAAGGAGTTTACAATCTTAGCAATCCGGCGTAAAGAACAAATCCTACGTCGATAAACCCGAATGCAAACCAAAGATAAAGTTTAGAAAACTAAAGGACTGATTAAAGCTAATAATTCCGAACCCTAAGGGTTCAGAATCCTAATGATTCTGAATGATTAAAACTGACGACAAATAAGAGTTTATATAGGCATAACACGACCCTTAAACCTAATTAAGCTATGGACTTAAGGCCCATGATAGATTCTACTCGATCGAGGGAAATAACCACTCGATCGAGGACTTTATTCTAGGAAATCACTCGATCGAGTAACAATTCTACTCGATCGAGCAACTTTTCAGCAGCTACTTACTCGATCGAGCACAGGACAGCTCGATCGAGCAACTTTTCTCTTCCACGCTCCTCGATCGACCAAATATATAATCGATCAAGGTCTTTTGGCCTATCGTGCAGTGTTGGACACGGCTTTAGACTGATTGCGAGCAGTTTCACGCTTTCCCATGCAAGAGCTTCTGTTCCGTTCCTTCCATTCTCCTAAATGCATGCAAAGTGGACTGTTTTGGCTCGGTTTCCGCTACTATGCAACTTGTACCTACAAAATAGTCATGAAAGCACAAAGTAGCCAAATAGGGGCATATGGTGATATAATATCACTTAAATGACATATAAATGCATGCATAAACGGACTAGAAAGTCTATATAAAATACACGCATCAAACTTCCCCAAACTAAACCTTTGCTTGTCCTCAAGCAAACTAAATGCAGCTATATGGAACGAAATAAACCTAGGGGAATGGAGCAAGTCTCAGAGCTAGCAACAAGTCAATGTTAAACAGTTCAATGCACTCATTCAATCGCTACAAAGCTTAATACGAAAGTAAACGAATTTATACAATCTTGGAAATAAATTAGACTTTCGACCTTGCAAGACTCAATCAAATTCGGACTCTCACGGGTCACTCTTCTCTCAACAAGCAAATGGTAAGTAAATATGTGTAAGAAAGAGAGAAGAAAATATAGTCACTCACCTAGACTACGACCGACACAACATGCATTGCTAACTAACATGAAAAATGATTCAAGCACCGTACACACGCATAACCACCGTTCAAGGGCAATCACATGCCGAATATTTGCAAAAGTATGGATATGTGAGGCTAATTGGTAAGAAGGGGCAAAACAATTAATGGAAATGTGAGGGTAAATAGCCAAGCTAGTTCCTAACAAGACCACAATAGAACTCGTTCCATCTTCCAACAATCAAAAATTAAACTCAATGCCTTACCAAATCTAGGCATAAACAACACAAATCCCATAAAACACCTCGACAAAATAATGATACGCATAGGAGGTGTAGAAAACAATAACTTCAGCCAATCATTTTTTCCTATATATATTTTTCATTTTTTTCTTTCTTTTCTTTTCTTTTTCTTTCTCTTGGCTGTCTGAGGAAACCTCTCGATCGAGCAGAACAAGTCACTCGATCGAGGCAATAACTAACAAAATCCGCTCGATCGAGCTAAACAAAGTACTCGATCGAGACACTATCAACACTTCTCTTCTTTTTCTCGTAAATACCCACTCCAATCAATGAAACGAGCCAAAACTGACATAACTGTAAAATGTACCTCGACTACTAAACTAGCTCGGCAAAGGTAGGCTAAGTTTGGGATGTAGTTAAGGGCAACAGGTAGATATGGCTTTATGTGGAGTTAATGGGGTAAAATGAGGAAAAGGGAGATGCAAATATTCTCAAAACACGTAATACCGACCACAAACCCAATGCGTGCAAGCAATAAGAAATCAAAATTCATATACAAGCAAATGACACGAGATGTGGGGAGTAACTACTCTCATTCCTAGATGAACTGGTCATGGATGTCACCAGTTATAGGCTCTAAAATCTCAGAATATATAAGTAGTTTGCCAAAAATGTTGAGTCAAGTCTAATAATCAAATTTAAATTCCAAGACAAAATTCAATAGTTCACTATTTCGATTTTACTAAATAACTCAAGAAAGGTGCAAAAAATAGCAAAAAATAAACTTGTAGTGCAATTTCATCATGAACAAGACTCCAATCCGACTCAACTAAATGCAAAAATAAACGTGATATTTTTGATTTTTTCAAAATTTTTCTAATTAACATGAATTGTAAACGTGAATGCAATACAAATGCAAATGCAGACGCAAAAGGATGTAAAACACTTCCCCAAACCAAAACAGACAATGTCCTCATTGGCTATAGCACAACAGCATATAAGGGAAAGGGAAAAAAACAACCTAATACAGGTTCCTAAATAATGAAATATATGTAAGGAGTGGAAGAAAACGAAACAGAAGAACTCACAAAACAAAGCTTCCCCAAACCAGCATCAAACTGGGGAGCTAACATCGCCGTCTCCCATCAGTTGCCTCTGTCCACAATGAATTTGGATACTAACACGAATTGCAGGTAAGATTCTGCAGAAAAAGCGAAAGGTGAAGGCGAAAGGGGAATTGGGAACGAGTAAATTTAAAGGGGATCAAAGACTTCTCTAGAATAGGTAGATTAGTTTGCTCGATCGAGTAGATATTGTACTCGATCCAGGACTTTTGTCAGGCAGGACTGCTCGATCGAGTAGTCTGGTTTACTCGATCGAGTGGTATTCTTTTGATGACCCTCAGTTTACTCGATCGACTGGTTTGAATTCCCCAAGTCTTTCGACTTTTAACAATTGGTTTCCGCTTCTTTTCCTGCAAAAACAATACAAACCGATACCCAAAGAAATACCAAAAGATAGTCTCGAAGGAAAAATAAATTGTCTAAACTACGGATTATCACGTAGTAGTCTAATTGCCTAACGAAAACGCAAAAGATTGTTTTTACAAGTTGCACGGGGTTGCAAACCCGGCTAGTAACCAAATAGTTCCGTGACAAGGCCACCGTCAGGCCTTTGACTTACGGAAGTACCCTCAGCTGTGGTAATTTCTGACTTCTTTTTCCACAATCCCTGGGGTATACGTGCAGCGGTGGGCTCGGAGTGACTAACAATGTTAGGCATCTTCGCTGTCACGGTAGTCTCAACAGTCGAATCTTCCATGAAAATAAAACTGTCGAAGACGGAATCAGGAGTACTCAAGTCTTCCTCCTGAAGAGTCTTATCTATCCTTCTCTACCTGCGCATACACAACTAGAGAGAAAAGATAAGAACAGTCTTAAGGAATTAGAAATTCCTTAAGACGAGACAGAAATAAATAACAGAAAATTAAATTGCCTCCCCGGCAACGGCGCCAAAATTTGATGTGGTCGTTATACACCAAAAATAAAACCTAAGTCAACTAACTAAGAAGATAGCGGAAGTAGGGTCGATCTCCACAGGGAGGAAACTAACTAACTGTAATTTAAATCTGTCAAGTAACAATCTGGGGGTTTGAAAAGGTTTTAACTAAACTAAATGAGATTAAAGGAAGAGAAATAAAGATAGAAATAAATACGAATAAATCAGATAAAGAGAGAAATATGCTAGGATTCGGTCTACTGCAGTATCGGCATCTACGGGTCAACTAAGTCAGTCAATCTTTTAATGAGAAGAGCAATGGTTTTCTCCTCTCGGTCTCAAACCGCCCTAGGGAGTTTCCTAATTAACTCTCGTCCTCTTAGGAGTCACCTATCAATTCTAAGCAAGCCTTCCCTTCCAATCTCTCGATCCAGGTCGGGGTTAACTACCTAGTCTAGTCTCCTGCGTGCACTCATTCGACTAAACCTCAATTAAATTGCAAAGATCGATTCTCACGACTAGCTAAACTAATCTATCCTAACATGCCTTTACTACAGTTTCCCTCATCCCAACATACAAGAGAATTAGCTACTCATGTTATGAACTATGCTAACTAAGACGATTAAATATATGACATAAGACATAATAAAACCGTAATTAACAAGCATGAACAATAACGCAGCAGTAATTAAGAAAAAGAAACAGTAATTAAGACTAAGATTAAGAAAGAGAGAAAAGAAGAAAGGAGTTTACAATCTTAGCAAATCCGGCGTAAAGAACAAATCCTACGTCGATAAACCCGAATGCAAACCAAAGATAAAGTTTAGAAAACTAAAAGAAGATTAAAGCTAATAATTCCGAACCCTAAGGGTTCAGAATCCTAATGATTCTGAATGATTAAAACTGACGACAAATAAGAGTTTATATAGGCATAACACGACCCTTAAACCTAATTAAGCTATGGACTTAAGGCCCATGATAGATTCTACTCGATCGAGGGAAATAACCACTCGATCGAGGACTTTATTCTAGGAAATCACTCGATCGAGTAACAATTCTACTCGATCGAGCAACTTTTCAGCAGCTACTTACTCGATCGAGCACAGGACAGCTCGATCGAGCAACTTTTCTCTTCCACGCTCCTCGATCGACCAAATATATAATCGATCAGGTCTTTTGGCCTATCGTGCAGTGTTGGACACGGCTTTGGACTTGATTGCGAGCGGTTTCACGCTTTCCCATGCAAGAGCTTCTGTTCCGTTCCTTCCATTCTCCTAAATGCATGCAAAGTGGACTGTTTTGGCTCGGTTTCTGCTACTATGCAACTTGTACCTACAAAATTTGATGTGGTCGTTATACACCAAAAATAAAACCTAAGTCTACTAACTAAGAAGATAGCGGAAGTAGGGTCGATCTCCACAGGGAGGAAACTAACTAACTGAAATCTAAATCTGCCAGTCACAAACTAGGGGGTTTTGAAAAGGTTTTAACTAAACTAAATAAGATTAAAGGAAAGAGAAATAAAGGAAGAAATAAATATGGAATAAATCAGATAAAGAGAGAATATGCTAGGATTCGGTCCACTGCAATATTGGCATCTACGGGTCAACTAAGTCAGTCAATCTATCAATGAGAAGGGCAATGGTTTTCTCCTCTCGGTCTCAAACCACCCTAGGGATTTTCCTAATTAACTCTCGTCCTCTTAGGAGTCACCTATCAATTCTAAGCAAGCCTTCCCTTCCAATCTCTCGATCCAGGTCGGGGTTAACTACCTAGCCTAGTCTCCTGCGTGCACTCAGTCGACTAAACCTCAATTAAATTGCAAAGATCGATTCTCACGACTAACTAAAATAATCTATACTAACATGCCTCTACTACAGTTTCCCTCATCCCAACATACAAGAGACAATTAGCTCTCATATGAACGATGCTAACAAAGGACGATAAATATTGACATAAGACATCATAACCGTAATTAACAACGAAATGAACAATAACGCAGCAGTAATTAAGAAAGAGAAACAGTAATTAAGACTAAGATTAAGAAAGAGAGAAAAGAAGAAAGGAGTTTACAATCTTAGCAAATCCGGCGTAAAGAACAAATCCTACGTCGATAAACCCGAATGCAAAACCAAAGATAAAGTTCAGAAACTAATGGAAGATTAATGTTAACGATTCCGAACCCTAATGGTTCAGAATCCTAATGATTCTGAATGAATCCTAATGACGACAATTAAGAGTCTTAAATAGGCATAACACGACTCTAACCCTAATTAAGCTATGGACTTAAGGCCCAAGATAGATTCTACTCGATCGAGGGAAAATACCACTCGATCGAGGACTTTATTCTAGGAAATCACTCGATCGAGTAACAATTCTACTCGATCGAGCAACTTTTTCAGCAGCTACTTACTCGATCGAGCACAGGACAGCTCGATCGAGCAACTTTTCTCTTCCACGCTCCTCGATCAACCAAATATATAATCGATCGAGGTCTTTTGGCCTATCGTGCAGTGTTGGACATGGCTTTGGACTTGATTGCGAGCGGTTTCACGCTTTCCCATGCAAGAGCTTCTGTTCCGTTCCTTCCATTCTCCTAAATGCATGCAAAGTGGACTGTTTTGGCTCGGTTTTCGCTACTACACAGCTTGTATCTACAAAATGGTAATGAAAGTACAAAGTAGCCAAATAGGGGCATATGGCGATATAATATCACCTAAATGACATAGAAATGCGTGCAATAAATGGACTAGAAAGTCTATATAAAATACACGCATCAAACTTCCCCAAACTAAACCTTTGCTTGTCCTCAAGCAAACATAACAAACAATACCAGGACAAGGTTGCAAGCATTGGCTACTATACCATCAAGGAACAAATCTCAACATAAAGCTTTGAAAACATAATGAATCATAACCCAAAAGCAACGTGGGCAAGAATGATACATAAACATGGCTGAGATTTACATAACGGCGTAGCACAAAGAATTCCACTACAGAATTTCGGCTCTTGCATGATCTTTTGACAAATGGACTCTCGCGGTACACTCGAACACTCATTGTATGTAAAAGGTGATTTCTTTTTGTGTAAATGTTTTGAGACACTCACCTATCTACGACTTATGAAAATGTGTCCGCAGTCTAATATGGTAAACAATTCAAAACACAAGTCAAAGATCACAATGCACCTAGAAAAGAAGCCGAAAAATAAGAAGAAGGCTTTGGGAAATGGGTGAAAGGTGGACAAATAGTTATGGTCATGTGAAGGTTAGAATGAGCTAGCAACTGACCAATGATAAATGAATACTCAATCCAAACTTTCGATGAATTCCCACAAGACAAATAGCGAAGCCAGAAGGAACAGATTGGCTTATTACACACGAAACACAAGGGTAAACTCCTTCTATTGATTTGACATTTTTAGGAGATACTCATAACTTCTTTTCTTATTTCTTTTTCTTTCTTTTTCTTTGATTTTTCTATTTTTCTATTCTTTTTTTTTCTTCTTTTTTTCTTCTCTGAACACAACTTCGCTTCTTGAACTTTTTCGTTTTCCCAATTCACTTTGACAGATAAGAACAAATCTTCTCAAAAGAGCACCCACACACCATAGTCTAGCTACTAGCTCAAAAGGTAGGCAGTTTTTATATGTAGCTATTATTTTGTGAAGCAATTGTATGAAGAGGCTAATTTTGAGGGGTAAATTAAAGTGAAAAAGGCTTCAAATCTTAGTGAATCATGAATGCAATGCTTATAGAAATGAAATGAGAACCATACTTATGCGTTTTGACATGACACACATCACAAGGAGAACTACACACACCTAAATGAGACTGGGTATGGATGTACCAGTCTAAGGAGGTTCTACCTACAATATATGTAGTTTTCCAAATGTCAAGATCAAGCGTACTCATCTATAGATTCATTCCATGCCTACTGTGTACAAGAATTCCCCATGTATGCAAAATTCAATAAATATTGAATCATTATCTTTTGAAAGCTCTAAGTTTGGCAAATGTAACATGATAGCATAGTAAACAAGCAAGCAAAGCATGAAAAGCATTCAATTGTGTTCAAAATTTAAAAATCTTCTCTCTAAAATCTTCTCTTTCTTATTCAAAATTTGAAAAATATAACTAAAATGCAAAAATGGGAAAATGCAATCCCTCCCCCAAGCTAAACATCGCATTGTCCTCAATGTGAGCACAAAAACCAAATATGCAATAAGATGCTTAATGGGAAGAAAGGAAAAATGAAAGAAGAATGAAGTGTACCAGCCAGTGCGGACTCCCCCAAGCTAGCCTTTTGGACTTGACAAGGAAGGTCGTCAGAGATTCTTCAAAAACTCTTTCATCTGCAAAGAAATCTAACAAAACAACGTAAAAGGGAAAAACAAAAATGCAAAAAGGGAAAACACGGGTTGCCTCCCGAGAAGCGCTTGTTTAACGTCTTGCTCGACGAATTTTTCATTAGAATCATTGGGTTGAGGATGGACGCTCCGTATAGACAATATCTAAACATCCGATGATAGAATTGTTATAGTAGAGTTTCAGTCTGTGTCCATTAACTTTGAATTTCTCACCATTGCTAGTCATTAGTTCCACATAGCCGTACTTGCTCACATATGTGACCGTGAATGGTCCAGACCATCGGGATCGAAGTTTTCCCGGAAAAATTTTCAGACGGGAGTTGAAAAGAAGTACTTGGTCACCGACATTAAATTCTTTCTTAATTATCCTCTTGTCGTGCCAACGCTTCGTTTTCTCTTTGTAGATCCTAGAATTCTCATAAGCTTGCAAACGAAATTCCTCTAGCTCATTGAGTTGCAAGAGTCTCCTATCAGCGCTAAGCTTAGTGTCTAAATTTAGTTCTTTGATAGCCCAGTAAGCTTTATACTCTAACTCGACAGGAAGATGAGAGGCCTTTCCATAAACCAATCGATAAGGAGATGTTCCA
>JAIUZE010008514.1:0-28172 GCA_022085475.1 Heliosperma pusillum | reverse complement strand
TGTTATTTGTTGCCGAGGAGGTGGGAGAAAATGTAGGCATAGAAGAGAATGTGGGAGAAAATGTAGTCGTAGTAGAGAATGTGGGAGAAAATGTAGGCATGGAAGATAATGCTGATGGCCCTGATTCGTTGCTAAGGCAGGCAACCCAAGTACTTGTGGGTGAAGACAACCCTGAAGCACCTGTTAGCCTACGGTTGGTATGGACTTTGAATTTGGGGAGCAGTTTGTTGCTATGTGTTATACATACGCTTATAAATCTGGATTCGAAATACAAATCCGCAGTGGCGAGCTCCAGGCGTCGTTCAGAGCTAGTGGGGTACGACGGAATGGAGTAGGTGAAAAGGAACCTCAATTCCACATGATGAGGAAGTTAAGACTTGCCTGTAATGAGGGCAATACTTCGAAGAAAAATCCAAGTCAAAATCCCTGTCAAAAATTATGTAAGATGTTCGTCAATGGGAAATTAAATGAAGACACGGGAATGTTCGAGATTCGTACATGCGATTTGGTACATAATCACGATTTGAAACCAGAACATAGGCGTCATTTTGTTAGCTATAGACACATTGGCGAATATTTCCTAAAAAGGTTGTTGTTGAACGACAGGGCTGGAATATCTATCGCGCGGAATTTCAACACCTTAGTTACGAAGGCCGGTGGGTATGAAAATATGACTTTCAGAAACACCGACGCTAGAAACGCCGTTAACAGAAAAACCGGCGTAAAAGCATGTTTAACGGTGACACTAACGAGGTCATAGAGTACTTCGAGAAATGTAAATATCAAAATAAAGACTTCTACTACGCTTACCAGCTAGACGGGGACAAACAGCTACTCAGCATTTTCTGGTGTGATGCACGAAGCCGTGCACTGTATAGGGCCTTTGGCGATCCGACATCCTTCGACAGTACATTCGCAACTAATAGGTATCGTATGCCCTTCTGTCCATTCGTTGGTGTTAATCACCACAGCAAGATATAATTATTTGCAGCTACTTTGATCTCATACGAAGACCAGGAGGCGTTCGAGCGAGTTTTTAATTAGTGGATCGATTGTATGGGCGCAGCTCCAAGGGTCCTAATAACTGATCAGTGCAAAGCTATAGAGGGCGCAATAAAGAAAGTGTTTCCGGACACTAAACATAGGTTGTGCCTTTGGCATATTCTACAAAACGCGGATAAAAATTTACGGTGTCTCCCACAGTTTTATCAGATTGACAAAGATATGCGCACGCTTGTGCACGAATGTGTTACGGTGGATGAAGCGGAAGAGATGTGGGAAGCTTTGTTAGTTAAGTACAACTTGCGGCAAAACAAATGGCTGAAGGTTGCATGGGCACAGAGGAAACGCTGGCTCCTTGTTTATTGGATGGACACCTATTGCGCGGGTATGTCCAGTACTCAACGTAGTGAGCAAACTAACAGGTTTATAAAAACTACTGTTAGCATAGAGACAAACCTACGTGATTTCATGTCACATTACGAGGATGCCGTGAAGCGGAAGGCGATGGAGGAGGAAAAAAATAACATTGACGACGTTAAGAGCCCGGTCACTTGGGATTACTGGATTTTGATCGAGGACATATATAGCAAGGTCTACACGAACAAAAAATCCAAGAGGTGAAAGATGAGGTGTACGGATCCATAAGCACCAACGTCGAAACTCTTCCAAACAGCCATGGTTTAATCAGAAGGTTTAGGGCGACTTCGAAAGTATGGGAACCATTTTGGAGGAAAGACGGAAGATGTTTTGGTGTTAGTATTGACACCATGAGCGGAGATTATAAATGTGGTTGTAAATTATTCGAATTCATGGGTATCCTTTGCCGTCATATCATAAAATGTCTGGATGTGATGGATCTGATATAAAATAATCGTGTATTGTTTATTAATATTAGCTTATACTAATATTAATGTCTCTAAAAACATACCCGTGCAATTTTGCACAGGTTTAAAACTAGTATTTTTGTATTCTCCATTCTGTATTGAACTTGAAATCATTTTATGGTTATAATTTAAAATCTTTTATTAATAAAAAAGTATCAAACTCGTATTAAACCATAAAATCAGTTTTTGTTTATTTTTGAAATAGGATCAAAACTTAATAATTTTCAACGAAACTTTGCATTTTGGTTTATAGTGAAATAAGTTAACCCCTGTAATTATTTAATGATTTTTAAAAGACAATATAATTTACTGAATTTTGTACATTATTAATACTTGCATAAATCTTATAAAAAAGAAGAAAAATCGTATCGATGCAAGGTCAAAGCCTAAAAATCCTAAAAATCAGTAAGTATGGATCAGTATTTTCATAAAAGTTAACATACACATATCATTTTCCATTTTGACCTTGTTTTATGGATCTAACATGTAAGTGTCTACTAAATATTTTATGCTTTTAGGTATATTTTTCATGTTAGGTGATAACACAAATCGTAGGATTACACATATAATCAAGACATTTACACTTCTCATGATAATTTATTCTAGGGTATTATTCATGGTGATCTAATAACATGCATGTAGCAAATAAATCTTATACTAACCTAATTACATACTTGTTAGAATAACCTATTCTACCAAGATTTGTTTATTCGCCACCTAACTAAATTACTAGTCTTCTACAATTACGAGGCAAAGAGATTAGGTTAGGTTACCTTAGTGCTTTTCCGAGTCTTGGATATAATCAAATATGCTCAAATCAACTAACTCCTCCTCCCTCTTATATTTTTGGTTTCATAACAAGAATGAAAACAATAAACAAGCTAGTAATAGCTTACATAATTAATTAAGTTCTTTATAATTAAAGAAACGTTTAGAAAAGAAGAGATCAAAATTATACAAGTTGAACTTAGGATTTGAAGTTGGAGAAAGATGAGTATAAGTAATGTTGGTTGAAGTTTTGAACAAGTGAGGATCAATGCTAAATGAAGTAGCAAAATTGTGAGAAAATATGAAGATAACCCTCTTTCATTTATGCTCAAAATTTACTTATCATTTGAGCATTCAAAGGCTAAATTTTCTTCACAAAGGCCAACTTGTTGGACAATGTAAGAGATGATGAAAAGTATTAACAATGACAAGGTGTAAGAAATTGTAAGAGACATGTGATCCTTGTCTTGAGGTAAAAAGAGAGTATAAATCAACCACTTTTACTCAAAATAATGGAAGGTGAATTTATTTATTTGTTTTATAAGAAAGACACTACAAGAAAACAACGTTCAGGCGACCGAAGTTGGCGACTAAATTTAGTCGCCAAAATGAATTTGGCGATTGAAATTAGTCGCCAAGGCCCAGTCGCAGGCCTTAGTCGCCAAATAGAAATTGGGCGATTGATTTCAGTCGCCAAATTTGGCGACTGACAAAAGCGTCGCTAAATGGACGAAATGGCGACTGAAATGAGTCGCCAAATTAGCGACTGTTTGTAACAGTAGTTGCCAAATTGGCGATTGAAATCAGTCTCCTATTGACACTTCAGTCGCCAAATAGCATACCGTAGGCCATGCCTTTTTTTCCGCGGTAGACCATCCAGATAGCATACCGTAGGCGGAAAAATCAATAATGGTCCACAACAGTGAAGCTCTTAGTTAAAAAATTTGCTTTAGTGACACATCATATGTTTGCACACCTACTTCGCACAATTGTTTCAATTCGTCCACCAAAGGTTACAAATAAACATCTAAGGCGGTTTTTGAATTATCAGGATCGGGAATAATTAGTGACAAGAAGATGAATTATTTTTTCATACATAACCAAGGTGGTAAGTTGTATGGAGTGACCATTACGGGCCAAGAAGAATACTTTTTACCAAACTGACCGAATGGAGCAAAATCATTCGTACATAGGCCAAGTCGCACATTACGTGGTTCCTCGGCAAAGTCGGGATAAAGCATATCAAACCGCTTCTATTCCGCTCCATCACTTGGATGACACATCTTTCCCGGAGTACGAGGATTTTCTTTGTGCCATCTCATTTGTTCGGCAATGTTTTTGGTAGCAAACATTCTTTGAAGTCTAGGAGCTAGAGGAAAGTAAGTTACGGGGTTTCGGGTATTGGTTTCTTACTCTTTTCACCTCTTTTTTTTTCATTCTTTCCTTTTTTTACCCTTCAAGACAATACTTCCCTCAATTGTCTTATATCTAGCCTTTTGACATTTCCTACACTTGTCAAGCAAGACATCATCCTTCCAAAAGAGCATACATCCATCGGGACATGCATCAATCTTGTAATGCGTAAGTTGTAGAACTTTCACTACTTTTTTGGTATTGTAGAATGATCGGGTCATGACATTATTATCGCGGATAACATCCTCAATCAAAGAAGCAGTGTCATCAACACAATTAAATGGCAAATTGTACTCACATTTCAAAGTTACTATCCTAGAGGCGGCTTCTAACAATGACATTTTGCTCCCTTCATATAATGGTTTTTCATAAGCCTTTAACATGTCAAAAAAGGCTTTTGCTTGTGGGTGTGGTTCTTCTTCATTCATTGGTATATGATCATTATTGAAAATATTAGACTCAAAGGCATCAACTACCATATCTCTATATGGGTTCTCATTTTGTGGGATTTGAAATTGTTCGGGAAGTGAAAAATAAGATTTTCCATGAGAAATCCAATTATAGTACGTAGTTTGGACAAAACCCGTTTGTATAAATATGTTCTTGAACCTCAATGTCATGTAGATATTTCATGTTTTCGCATTTAATACAAGAACACCTAAGTTTGTTTACTACTAAATCATACTCATCTTGTTGTTTAGCAAATTTAATAAACTCGGCAACCCCCTTTATAAATCTAGTGGTAGGACGTCTTTTCTTATCAAGTCTTTCTTCGTACATCCATGTACGTTCCAATCTCTTCATTTTAATCTAAACATTAACCCACACAACAATAATTACAAATTAAAAGATAATATTACTAACTAACTAATATATAACATCACCTTAATAAGTGAAGAATACTAGCAAAACTAACAACACTAACACTAACATAACCATTATCATCATTATCAAAAACCAAATACTAACACTAACACCAATCAAAATTACAAATACTAACAAAAACAATACTAACACTAACACTAACCATTATCATCATTACCAAAACCCAATACTAACAACACTAACTCTAATCAAAATTACAAATACTAACAAAAGCAATATTATCAACACTAACACTAACACTAACCATTATATCATTATCAAAAATCCAATACTAACAACACTAACACTAATCAAAATTACACATACTAACAAAATCAATACTAACAACACTAACACTAACCATTATCAAAACCCCCCAATTAATTTAAGGATTGAAATTACACCCAACATATAACATCACCTTAGTCTCAATTACACCAAATCCAAATAAAATAACATCTAAAAACTAATAATCATCACAAATGTTTATATAAACATACAAAATCAACTTAATAATAGTAGAAATCACAAGTTAAACAAACAAACTAAATTAATCTAAGGATTGAAATTAGAACAAAGATATTATACCTTCAACAATTAGAACAAACAAAGCAATACAAGAAGAAGGAGAGGACAAAGATCCGGCCGTGGTGGTGTCGGAGTGGTGGTCGAAGTGGTGGTTGACGGAGTGGAGTAGTTGTGGTGTCGGGTTTTAGGAATATGGAGGAATGGTGTTCGGTTTTTAGAATTGGTAAAGTATGAATATGGTGGTTGATTCGCGTTCCACTATAAACAAAATTGTCAACCGAAATTGGCGACCGATTTAGTAGTCGCCAATTTGGTAACTGAAGGCGGTCGCCAATTTGATGACTGAAGGCGGTCGCCAATTTGGCGACTGCAATTGATCGCCCGTGTTTTTTTCCAAAAAATTTGAAGAATGCTTCACTCGCCATATTGGCGGCTACTTTCAGTCGCCCGAGTCTTTTTTCAGTCGCCAAATTGGCGACTACTGTAATCAGTCGCCTTATTATAGTCGCCTGAAACCAAAATTCTTGTAGTGAGAGTAGTTTGGGTGCACATGACATTATGAATTTAATTTTATGAAGGCCCTCAACATCAACCGAGGAAGACTGAAATTTTGGGATGCTTATTTTCAACTGAAAATAATACAATCGTGCCGGGCTCGGAAAAATAATAAAATTAGGCTTTTATTTCGCCTTAATCGGAGTTCGAATGAGGAATTACAAGCAAAAATACGAAGCCAGATTAAAGTTACGCGGGAATGAAAAATCGTAACTTACAATGATTATTTCAAAAGCTACAAAAGGTATTAGATCAAATTTCAAGTTTCTCTTATAAAATTACAATATTTAAGAGACTAATTATTCCGTACTCGAGCAAAACTATATAAATAAACTATTAGAATATACGGGGTGTTACAGTGGCCGCATATTAAATAGCAGGTTGTCGCACGAAGCCACCTCTGTTGGGTTAGTAGCTATCCTGCTATACTGGGAATGTTAAAAAATACTTGGAAAATAATGAAAAAAGATTATAAAAATATAGCGAAAATCAAAATACCTGCAATAATCTAACAAAATGATAGAATTTAGGGTTTTAGGGTTTGAGTTTTGGGGTTTAATTTCAGGGTTTCGGGTCGTTTTAGGGTTTTAGGTTTTAGAGGTTTAGGGTTTAGGGATTTAAGGTTTAAGGTTTAGGGTTTAGGGTTTCGGTTTTAGGGTTTAAGGTTTTAGGGTTCTGGGTTAAGGGTTTAGGGGTTTAGGGTTTAGGGTTTAGTCTATAGGATATAGGGTTTAGGGTTTCGGTTTTAGGGTTCATGGTTTTAGGGTTCTGGGTTTAGGGATTTAGGGTTTAGGGTTTAGGGTTTAGGTTTTAGGGTTTATGGTTAGGGTTTAGGGTTTTAGGGTTTAGGGCTTAGGGATTTAAGGTTTAGGGTTTACGGTTTCGGTTTTAGAGTTTAGGGTTTTAGGGTTCTGTGTTTAGGGTTTAGGGATTTAGGGTTTAGGTTTAGGGTTTAGGGTTTAGGGTTTAGGGTTTTAGGGTTTAAGATTTAGGGGTTCAGGTTTTAGGGTTTATGGTTAGGGTTTGGGGCTTTAGGGCTTAGGGCTTTAGGGTTTAGACGAGGGAGAAGGCGAACAAGAAAACATCCAAGGAGCTTAAACCCTAAAAGTCTAAACCCTAACCCCTAAACCCTAAAACTCTAAACCCTAAATCCTAAATCCTAAACCCTAAACCCTTAAACCCTAAACCCTAAACCCAGAACCCTAAACCCTAAACCCTAAACCCTAAACCCTAAACCCTAAAATCGAAACCCTAAACCCTAAACCCTTAACCCTAAACAAAAAACCCTAAACCCTAAAAATCTAAACCCTAAACCCTAAACACTAAACACTAAACCCTAAACCCAGAACCCTAAATCCTAACACCGAAACGCTAAACCCTAACCCTTAAATTCCTAAACCCTAAACCCTAAAACCCTAAACCCTAAACCGTAAACCCTAAAACCCTAAACCCTAAACCCTAAACAACCCTAAACCCTAAACCCTAAAAAACCCTAAAACCTTAAATCCTAAACCCTAAATTTTATCATCTTGTTAGATTACTAGTATAGATCTCGCGCGAATGCACGGTTTTTTAAATTAAAATATTATTTACATAACTCTAATTGAAATTTATTTCAATAATTTATTATTATTAATGTTTTGTATTAACAGGTAAAAAATAGAAGGTTCAACATTTTTACTTCTAATAAAATTGTCGGTTTTACTGAAATATTGTTAACTTTATTTGAAAAAAAAATATTGTCGTTGTACCTTTATATCCACTAAAAGCATAATACAAATATGAAATAGTGACATCGGTAATACAAAGTTAGTATGCACAAAATGATTTTTTTAAAAAAACAACCAAAATTTAAATGTTTAGGTACTATAAAGCAGCAGAGATAGATATTAACTTTGAATGTAAGAAAAAATATTTATAGTTTGAAAGTTTTTTTTGTTATTGATATCAAAATATCTATGAATATTATTAACTTGCAGTACATAAGTTTATATCAAAAGACAGAATAGTAGAATTATTTAGAAAACGTTTGCTAAAAAAGTATTCATGGTCATCATGTTTGGATAAAAAATAATAAGAGTAAAATATTTCAATCGCATAATACGTATAATTTAATTTATGTAACAAAATCAGAATATCCTATAAATATGTCTATAGAAAAAATATCATACCATTTTTTTTTTTGTAAAGAATAGAGTTATTTATTGCTTGGAATAGTAAGCCTAGTTGTATATATGATATAAAGAAGTCTATTTATAGAATAAATCATTTAGGCGGGAAACTTTTAGTAAGCTCTTAATCTTTTAGTAGAAGGGGGATTCTAGTTATTTTGATTTTTCGCTGTATTTTTATAATCCTTTTTCTTCATTTTCTAAGTATTTTTTAATATTCCCAGTATAGTAGGATAACTACCAACCCAACAGAGGAGGCTTTCTGCGACAATCAACCTGCCATTTAATAGGCGGCCACTGTAACACCCCGTAAATTTTAATATATTATTTATATAGCTTTGCCCGAGTAAGGAATAATTAGTCTCTTAAATATTATAATTTTAGAAGAGAAACTTGAAATTTCATATAATACCCTTTGTAGCTTTCGAAACAATCATTGTAAGTTACGATTTTTCTTTCCCTTGTAACTTTAATCTGGCTTCGTATTTTGGCCTGTAATTCCTCATTCAAAAAGCCTAAATTTATTAGTTTTCCGAGCCCGACACAATGGTAATATTTTCAGTTGCAAATAAGCATCCCAAAATTTCAGTCCTCCTCGGTTGATGCTAAGTGCCTTTATAAAATCAAATTCATATTGTTCTTATAAAACAAATAAATAAATTCACCTTCCATTATTTTGAGTAAAAGTGACTGATTTCTACTCTCTTTTTACCCCAAGACAAGGATCACATGTCTCTTACAATTTCTTACACCTTGTCATTATTAATCCATTTCACTATCTCTTACATTGTCCAACAAGTTGGCCTTTTTGAAGAAAATTTAGCCTTTGAATGCTCAAATGTGATATACGATTATTTTAGACCGTTTCCCCTCTTTATTCTCTTATGTTTCGGCGTAATTAGTTTAGTTTAGCGTCAGTTTTATCGTATTTTGGCCCTAATCCCATGTACTCTCATATTATTTAATTCCGTCTCAATTTATAGGAAATATGCCAAGATAAGGACGAGACAGGATGAAAACCGAGAAACCGTCACAAAACAAACACACAAGAAGAAAAGAAGAAAGAAGAAGGAAGAAGGGGGGCGTTAGCCGGTGGTGCCATCGGCAGCCGGCCCACCGACCCCAAAAAAAAGAATGACCAAAAGCATGGAAAAGCAGGGGGCGCCAGCCGGCCTAGCCCACTGGCAGCCGGCCGGACCGGCTGGGGCAGCCACATGAAGAGAGGAAGAGAAAGGAAGAGGAGGAAAGACATGGGGCGTCAGCCGGCATAGCCCACCGGCAGCCAGTCCGACCGGCTGGGGACATCGCATTGAGAAAGGAAGAGAAAGGAAGAGGAAGAAAGATCAGGGGGCGCCAGCCGGTCCAGGCCATCGGCGGCCGACTGGGACCCCCCCAGTCCGCAAATTCGCTTTTCTTCTTCTTTTGACCCCATATTCCCACCAAACTATAAATACCCCTCTCCTAATTCATTTTGGACATACAACCCTAGACACAAGAACCCTACTAATTAGTAAGGAATATCTCCCTAATTAGTACTCTAATTTCTCTTAATTAGTGATAATTACTCAATTTCCTACTTATTTATTGTTAGATCTACTCTCCTTATTAGCTATTAATGAACATTTGGGTTGTAATTTGAAGACAAGAGGAGACTCTTATTTGATTATTAATCCAAGTTTCATCCTTTCTTACAAGTTTTGGTACAATTTCTCATCTTTATTTCATTACTTGTCTTTTAATTACTTGTTCTTGTTTATTTATCTAGTTTTCATGTTGAATATGTCTTCTCTTGTTTATTTCATATCAAAGTATCCATCTTTAATGTTTTCCTTCATTAGTATGTGTGAGTAGTGTCCTTCTAGGGTAGATGGGGGATCTTTTGTAGGTTCTTGGGGTTAGAATGTGGTTTTGATTGTAAAAATCTAGTCTTTTGGTAATTCCTATATTTTGTGCACACCATGTGTTTGTGGAAATGCTACAATGAGTAATTCATGCTTTATTTAATTTCATCTTGTTGCTAGCTTAAGCGAGAGCTTGGCTTGTTTGTTGCTTGTGTGTGCCTATAGGAGTCTCGGGGGAGGTAGGGCGAGAATCCGACCAAACCTAAGCGAGGAACCGTCTTTCACAGAGAGGTGGAGACCTACCATTACTATCCTTAAACCGACTTTACCTTCTACCATATTCAACCCCAACTTCAATAGCGAACCCATTTGCCTTAGTTTTCTTAATTCTTGTCTTAAATCTCATATTTGCTCATTGTTAGACTTAGTTAGTTTTACTCACCTCCAATTTGCTTCTAGCTAGAATTGAACTAGAATTCGACCAACTTACCTTAAAGCGTTAATCACCGTCCTTGTGGTTCGACCTCGACTACCTTACTACATTAGTTGAGTAATTTGTTTGACCGGGGGAAGGCGACTAACCTCGCGTCAAAATGGCGCCGTTGCCGGGGACGGCGATATAAGATAAGGTAGCTTAGTCGGTTTTTTTGGCTTAATTCATTTTATTACTTGTTTTCTCCTTTTGTCCTAGTGCATCAAGGTGCATTAGGGCCATTTTATTCTTTTTTGAGTGTATGAGGAGGTGTTACATCGGGCCACTCATTCCTCTCGACCGAGAGATAGAGAAAACCTTTCGGGATAGAAGAAGACAAGCTCTTACTTCCTTAAGAGGATCCACACCTATTCTTATCTCCATAGATATTCCACCACACACAATTGAGCCTTCAACTTCGCAAACACCACCTCCCACTCTATCACCCCTCATCATACCCACAAACATTCCCACAACCACACCACCCATAAATTCACCCTTTTTTCCCCCAAAATTCAAACAACACCCACTCACCAAATTCCCCAATTTCACCCATTTCACCAACAAACAACCCTTTCAGCCTAAGGATGGCGGACCAACCTATGAGCTACTACAATCGGCCGGACCCCAACCGGTCTTGCTCGGCCATTAACTACGGAGCTATTGCCCCCAACACTTTCGAACTCCGTCATCATGTCATCTCATTCGTTCAACAAGACATATTTCATGGGTTGAAGAATGAAGATGCTCATGAGCACTTGATGGGTTTTAAGGAGAAGGTGGGCACAATCAAGAGGAATGGAATCACCGAAAACCAAATCCTACTCATGTTATTTCCCTTCTCTTTGAAGGACAATGCAAAAAAAGGTTGAATTCCCATGAACCGGGAACTTTCACCACTTGGGCTAGCCTCTCAAAATCCTTCATCACCAAGTTCTATCCCCCCTCAAAAACCGCAAGGATAAGACATGAAATCCAAACTTTTAAGCAAAAAGACTATGAGACATTGAGTGAAGCTTGGGAGAGGTTTCGAGATCTTCTAACCTCTTGCCCTCACCGTCGTATCCCGAAATAGTTGACTACTCAAATCTTCTTTCAAACTCTAGAGAAAAGATTTCGAGACATGATAGTAGCGGCCTCCGGGTGTAACACCCCCATAATCCGTTATATTTAAAAATAGAGTTTTCATGTAAAATTCGGAATATGGATGTGTCACATTTGAACCAATTGTAGTATAAGTATTTAAATCATGTAATTCAAAGGGGTAAATGTCCACGTGAATTAAAAACCAAAGAGTAAAATCCGATTACAACCAAATCCAAATGTTTGCGGAAGCGAATAAGTTTGATGATGCAAAATAAAGATAATTGTCTAAACATTGGTTTCCAATAAAAACAATAACGCGCGCGCTCTCCCGTGGTTCCCACGTCCTAGTTCCTTGGATTACCTGTCACACGATCTGCTCTCACAATAGTGGTCATAGCAGTTCCAATTAAGGACAAAAACAAAAGAGGGTCAACAATAATGTTGAGTAAGGTAAACAATCCAAAAATAAATAAATAAGAGTTTTACTTAAAATTTAGAATTCATAAGAAAGTAGAATATCATTGAGAAGTTCAAGTTTCTAAATAAGGAAATCTGATCCAAAAATAGTTAGTCCTTCCAAATCTTAAAACACTTTCCTTCGAAGAAAACATTTCTTCACTTTCTTTAGTAAGTAATGGATAGAGGCCGTATGGAGAGGATTCTCTCGCCCTAAACCGGATAAGACGGGGTTCACCAAACCATGTACAATAACTGTCCAAAAATCCCGAGTGTGCACACCCCTCCAAGGGCCAACCCCAAGGAGGAAGATAAGAGGACGGGGTCTCGATCAACTAACCCCCACCAGAAGCTCTGTATAGGAGGTCCCCTTTTATTATTTGGGAACAACCTACCCCTCTACCAAAACCGTTCAAACCAAAAATCAAAACCATTTCCACACAATTAAATCCATTTCTTGAGATTAACCATCTCCATAACTTGTACAAAAGATCAAACGGTTTTGGTTTTCAAACTCTTAAAAGTTATGAGTCCTTTATTATATATCAACATTTCAAGGGATGGAATAACATCAATCATTTTTCAATATTTCATCACAATAATCCAAACTTATAATAACAACCATTATAAACATTATACACAATATAACATTTGAAACAAAACTCAATAGTTCAAGAAAAGTGTATGGACAAGCGTTTCCCTTACCTTATGAGCTGGTCTAGATTTAAAGTTCCTCTTCTACAAATCCCGAGTCTACAATATACATAAAGTACTCGTTACTAAATTATTCAAGTCGGTCCTTAACTAGTTCAAATGGTTTTATGTATTTTACTCGGTTTTTGTTATGTTTCCATTTTGAACGCTTTGTTCCGAGTTTTATTATTAAGAAAGTAAACTAAGTTCATGGTCAGAATATTTAAGAGTATTTTATCAAGTTGGTGCTTTTAGTTTAACAAGTTATAGCTTATACACTTGGTTTATACAAGTTCATTATCTCATACATACTTTACGGTTTTATAGATTCTGAACAGTGACTTCAAAACGTCATAACTCCTTCATTACTTAACTTTTTGGGGTAAGACCAGTGAGGTTGGATTCCTTAAGATGTCCTACAACTTTAAGTGTCAAATATTAACAGTCTAAAAACGACTCTAAGGCCTCTAAAATTGCTGTTTAGTAAAATGTGACGGTTTCCGAGTCACAGAAAGTTTTGGGCTGGTTCGGGTGTTTAAATAGTCGAAATATCGGTTTTCAAAAGGCCAACATGCATGTCTCTCATTAAAGTTTATCATAGTCAAATATGAAGAATATATCTTTAGTATAACTTTATTTACTAGTGGTCTATTCGAAAATGGTAGATTCTCGACTATCAATCTAAAGAACAATATTTTATCAGATTTCCAGATTGTTATTTTGTGTTGCAAAAATCATATAAAATCAAATACTCAATATTATTGGACGAAACCAACTCCAATAGGTCTAGTATTTAGTCTACCAAATTTTATGTTTATACAATGTTAGCCAAAAATATGTTTAAGATGTACTATTGGTCGGATCTTTAACTAGTGGTCAGAAAATGAGTCACAAAATGTTTTTAAGTAGATTACAAAGATTATAAATTCAAATGAGTTTATTCCAGGGCCTAATATACTCTATATTCATTTAAGTTCATTGTGGTAAAAGGGTTTGTCCTCATTAATCTTTTAAGTTACTTTTTAAGACACAAACATTGAGACTAGCAGATTTGTTTGTCCAGAATCATGTTCTTTTTGTATGATTTTTCATTTGCAAAATACTCAACGGATTATGACAAAATTTTGTACACTTATCAAGGACAGGAAGACCTACGATATATATTTTTTTCATAGCAATAAAACAAGTCTAAGTCGGATTTTTATTCTGTTAATTATCAACCTCCGGATTTGACACTTTGATGATTGTTTGTGTATAGGTTCTTGCATGCATGAATGAAGACTCTTATAGTTCGTTTAAGGGTTTGTTTTACTCAAGATTAAGTGTTGAATGAGAATGAAATTCTAAGAGTTTAGTATTTTAGTCCTTACAAGGTGAAGATCTTAATGTAAGGGCAAGATCCTCCTCCTAGCTTCTCCTTCTTCTTCTTCTTCTTCTTCTTCTTCTTCTTCTTCTTCTTCTTCTTCTTCTCTCTATCTCTCTTCTCTTTTATTTTTGTGTTGATTGTGTTTGAGTGAGCTACTAATTCTAGTGGGAGCTTGAGTTATAGGGTTTATTGAGTGTTGGAGTGAAGTTTTGGAAAGACAAAAAGAGGGATATGGGGAAGGGGATAAAACGGCTCCCAAGTAGACAAGAGAGGAGCATGCTTCAACATGCATTGGTTCCTTGGCATGTAGGGTGGTTATAGGGTGGTTACTAGGTATCTAGGCTAGATGTGGTTAGAATTTTGTTTAGTGTTGTGTCGGGTTTCCGCGACACGGAAAACGAAGCGTGACGATATATTTTGAGACTCCTAATATCGACACTAGAATTATATATGTTCTTTCTTGTTTTATCATGGGTGAATTTATTTAAGGATTGTATTTTACTATCATTTATTCTCAATGTGTTACGATAAAGTTGATTATTAAATTTAGCGACTCGAGATCGCGGTAATCGCATTGTTACCAATTTTTCCATTTTATCACCTATTGATTTTAGCTTCATAAATATCTTTATTATTATTATTATTATTTTTTTATATAAACTCCTTTATATTTTATTGACGGATTTTACGGGTATTACAATCTACCCTCCTTAAAAACAAACTTCGTCCTCGAAGTTAAAACATCTCTCTAGAGCAACAAGTATAACTTCGTTCCTTAATATACGAGGGAAAGATGTGGGTGTTACATCCCACCTCCCTTAAAGAACGTTACGTCCTCGTAACTAAATATTTGGCTAAAATAGTTCTAGATACATAAGCTCCAATGTTTCCTCGGCTTCCTAAGTGCGGGCGTCATTGGTTGACCATAATACCTCCTCAATTACTTTCAAGGTCTCATATTGGCCTATGGGTTTAGGCTTAATTTTCCTTTCTAACGAAATCGCATAACTCTTCTCTTAGGTGATACCCTAACCAAAATCAACTTATCTCCCACTCATGGTTAATAATCGATCGCTATGCTGGTCCATTCCCTAGTTACGCGAGAAATGCTCAACACTTCCTCTTTCATCCAATTGCATCTTCTATCTTTATTATTTTCATCTACAATTACACATATACATGTGTTCCATAACATTCATTAACCTCTTGCGGTCTTACCAACTTCTTTAAACCAAAACTCTTAAATTCATCTGTTTTACCTCAAAAAAAAAAAAATGGAAACAAATTTTCCCTCAAATCGCTAAATAATTATAATATATAAAGCTATAATGATTTCACTAAATCCGATTCCGCATGAAATTCTAGTAATCATTAACTTAATTCTTCGAATTTACACCGTCGTAACATCATTCACCTTAAGCCTCATAACACTCCATGTATCAAATCTTGAAATTAATTTAGCGGTCTTAATTAACCGTTATTTGAAAACTTCACAATTCATTTCTCCGTCATCTCGCATCCACAAAACTATGGTATATCTCAAATCCCTGATTGATAATTAAAACCAACACATAGCCTACTAATTTTAGCATTCTCTATTGTCGTCAAATCACTAATGGGTCAATAAGGTTTCCTCGAAAATTGACCCTTAGATTTCCTCGATTGGTTAATTACCATAATTGATAACATTTTTCTTAGTATAACTTATTTAAAACCTTATTTCTTCACATGCTACAAGCCTCCAACAACTACGAAAACTCTTTACAAATTGTTATAACGTTTACCTCAAATAGCCAAGTGTTCCTCAAGAATCACAATCCATATCATGTTATTACGTCGAACTTCTATCTTTCACTTAAGTTCCATTGGTCATGTCCATTACTTTTCCATAAAATACGTATCCTTAATCATATCCTTAACTTCATCACAAATATTAACTCCACTTGCTCTTTGGTGAACAATTGTATATAAGCCTCATATCCTCTTTTGATTTCTCGTGACATTACATTCTCTTTTCACAATTATTCATAATCTTACGCCTCTTTACTGAATCCACACTCTAACTAGAGTTCTTTCAAGTATATGGGTAATCGCTTGTTCTTAATATCTTAGGACACACAAATATCCAACTTACTACACAAGATCACGCCACACAGTTAGCTACTATCCCAGTGTCCATTCTATTTCTTATAACTATTATTCTTTCTAAACATACTACTTTCGTTCCAATAAAAGATAGAGATATAATATTTGGTGATATCATTTAAACAAATAGTGTCTCATTTCACTGCTTCAACATATGAGACTTAAATATAATAAATCGATTTCAATGTCATGGATAGTATCTCATTCTACTACATGTAGCGTTTATATCACACCCAGTTAATTAGACAACAATCGTATGTATAACATCTCACATTATTATTCACATGATTGAAATTCTTCCTTAAAACTAAATATCAACAGTGTATACGTCATCTCGTACTACCGTTCATACAACTGATACCTCAACAGTCATTTGTACCATCAGGACTAAGCATCCAAGGTTATTCAACCAATCTTATATCATAATCAGTAGGCCAACATTGTACCAACTCAAGTATCCATCTTTGTATGAATAATAAATAGGCTAATAATTGTCCTAAGCTAATATTCACCCTTTATTGTCTTAGATAAAATAATTATAAATATCCACGATATAGTTAGCTTGTATGTTCCTAATAACTAGATTGTACCCACGTGTACTACATAAATCCTCGTAATTATCGCTATTGAAATCCCACTCAATTCCGCACTAGATCACACTCTTCCTCGTGTTCATCACCTTCTCTTGCCTTCTCTAGTGGCGTATATCCTCTCCCTTTCTTTATTTAGAATTAATCAACGACTCTTTATGGCCACTTAGACTATATAGCCCATAGTTATCATGATCACAATCTATAAGCTCAAATTACGGATCTTATCTACTCTGCTTCTTTAATAAAGTTAACTACCCTATTTTTTTGTTCCCCATACATAATCTCTTGCCACTCCACATGTTTCATATTCATCCAACTAAGTCTTATTTCATGGTGTGGTTGGTAAGCTAGCTCAAACACGTGAACTTATGTTTCTCACTAATGTGTCCACAAGGTCTAAAGGAGCGTCTCAAAGAGGTCAAATATTATAATATATCTTACTCGGACAGACTGTTCATTTTAAACAAAACCAGACTTTATATGCATCACGCATCCGAGCCTCAAATATACCTCACATATTACAAACCAATAGATGATTCTTTCAACTCTTTTCGCAAATTCAAATAAGTATTACCATAAGTAAACTAGTTCTTGAACGCACCTCAATAAAATTCACTTACATCACTCTAGGCCATTGTTCTACTCATCCCAAACGTTTCAATTGTTCTTTCTCCTTATGTATACCAAAATTAAAGTGATCTCTTAGTACTAATTACTTTAAACTATTCTACTCGATTAAGAACCACAACCATTTGTGCTAAGCTTTCATTCTCTCAAAGTTATGTTGCGACCTAATTTCCCTATGTCATACCTTTTGTAATTCCTTAGTCATACTAAAGCAAAAGAAGTATCTAGCCTCTCATGAAAATCTACGAAATTCTCCACCAAAATGTATTAATAACCCATAAATTACGATTTACATCTTGACGACTAAACTTCATCATTGATCCAATATAATCCTTACACTTATCCTCAAAATACCATTCAGTGCATTAAGTGGAGTCAACTAGATAACATCATACTCTATTCCAATATCTTTTCATTACTCGAAGCACAATCACCTTTAATATCCACATCATAAATATCATCCTAGTTGAGCAAGTCATATTACCTCGATTCTCTCAGCAAGTACATCTCATCAATAATTTTCTACACATGCTATCTCTAAACCACCGATCTTCACATTACATCATCATCATTCTCAAATATAATAGCGTAAATGTTCATCTTTTTTTTTCCAACTAAATAGTTCTTCATAATCCACCAAGTTAAATCGAATCATTGGTATAATAGTCATTCAAGAAAAGTTATCTACTGATATATCTCAATAACTTGTGTATCATTATCACAACAATAACATACTTATCAATACCTCAATTCATCGCTCATTTACGAAGAAATATTTAGTCCTACATCTCACAAATTTCCAAGATTTCTTAATCAGAAACCACAAATAGGTGTATTCAGTCATGCAGACTTCCCTAAGTTCCAAATTCCTCTCAAAGTTATCCTTGTTATATAGTCTAACTAACGTTTCAAGTAAGCTCTTTTACATCAGTTTCTTGCATATCAACAACTAATTAAAAAAAATCCCTCCTTACCATATGAACATTCTTCAAACACTAAGGTTCCCAAATAAAATGTACTATTACGTTGATCATATAGCCAATGTCCCTTAAAGAATGTTCAGATATACCTACTACACTTTCACTTTGCTTATATATACCAAAATTTTAATGCCCACTTATTGTCCAAACTTTGTACACAATTTTTAACCTCAATTAAACACTAGAATAGTTCCACTTTAAGTCTCATCGCAACAAACAATACCAAAGGCTAATAAGTAGTGCAACATTTGATTTTAATTATATTATAAGTCATTTTTAAATCTAGGATTATACTCCCAGTTAAATCTTCACTTGTAATATCAAGTCTCAAAATCTATAATCTCTATAATTCATTAGTGTTAAAACAATTTACAACTCACGACTTCAATTAGTTATATGATCACTAAAACTGTAACATCTTGTTACCACTCCAAATAGAACCAATAGTCATTTCATGCAATACATTCCCAATAATGATCGCCATCACATTACAATTTGAATTATAAGATAAATTCTCATGTATATAATCTCAACGAATTCAATATGTTACACATCTCAAGTACCATCACATTTTAGATTCCATTCCATAACACCATATTATGTGCATGCTCAATTTCACTTCAAATCATATTAACATACAACATTGCATACCATTTGCATATCCTTTACAAATCATAATGTTCAATCAGTCAAGTCGATTCCAACAATTCGTAACATACGTCCCATACAATCCCACACTCATCTCACACGCGTCATTTATTATCGTTATTATTTTTTAAAAAAAAACTTTTTGAAAATATTTACTTAGGTCGCTCGATTCACGGGCGGTGAAGAGATATGAAGATCTAATCACCTATCCAAGAAGGAAACCCGCTCTGATACCACTTTGTAACACCCCCAATATCCTCTTAGTTTAAAAATTTCAACTTCATATAAAATAGGATAATGGGTGTGCCACAATGTAATCAAATGTGGTAATAGAACCATGATTTAAAGCAAAAAGGATAAAAGTCCGTATGAATAAAAACCAAGGTGATAAAATCCGATTACAACATTCCAAATTTAGCGGAAGCAAATCAAAGTTATAAGTCTCAAAAACCATCAAATGTTTTTAAAGTTCAAACTTCAAATATTCCATGATAGCGCGCTCTCCCCAAGAGTTCTCGACTCTACTTTCCACAAGTACCTGTCATACGATCTGCTCACACATTTTGTGGTCATCGCAGGTCTAATCAAGGACAAAACAAAAGAAGGGTCAACAATAATGTTGAGTAAGGTAAACAATCCGATAAGAAGAATTGGTAAGTTGTAGAATACTAACTTGAATTACATTTTCAAAACAATGTATGAGATATAAGAATTTTCAATAACTACATGTGGTATTTCATATAGTCAAGAAGAATCATGAGTGTTTCCAAACTTTTCGAATCACATTCTTTCCAATACCTTTTCCATTTGAAAGAAAACATTTCTTTCCATAAGTTTCCAACATTTTCAAACCACATTTCTTCCAATACATTTTCATTTGAAAGAAAACATTTCTTTCGATAAGTTTCCATCATCGGTATACTTGGATAGAGGTCGTATGGAGAGGATCCCCTCGCCCTAGTCCGGATAAGACGGGGTTCACCAAACCATGTACTAAACTGTCCAAACATCTCGAGTGTGCACACCCCTCCAAGGGCCAACCCCAAGGAGGAAGATAAGAGGACGGGGTCTCGATCAACTAACCCCCACCAAAAGCTCTGTATAGGAGGTCCCTTATTTGGGACAACCTACCCCTCTACCAAAACCATTTCAGAACCAATATCAAAACCTTTCTAAACAACTAAATCCATTTCCTTGAAATTAAACATTTCCATAACGTGTACAAAAGATCAAACGGTTTTGGTATTCAAATATCTTAAAAATCATAAGTCCTTCATTTCATTTCAAACACGATTCCATAATCAAAAGATTGGACAACATCAATCATCTTCAATATTCATTTCATCACAATAATTCCAACTACTAACAACAATCATTACAAGCATATTAAATATTACAACATTCGGTACAATACTCAATAGTTTAAGAATAGTGTACGGATTAGTGTTTTCCCTTACCTCACAAGGTTGCTTAGGGAGCGGTTACAATGCCTCTTCTACAAATTCCGAGTCTACAATATGTATAAAATATCGATTACTAATGTATCCAAGTCGGTTCTTAACTTTCTTGTTTCACATTACTTGTTTCATACGGTTTCTATTATGTTAAGTTTTGTTAACTAAGTCATCCCGCTCTATAGTCTATAAATATGATTTTGCATAAGACCAGAATGTATATGAATGATTTATTAATTCATTTATTGTTTGGTTGAGTCAATAAGCATACATGCAATGAGATTAAGCAAGTTATATTAACCTAACTACCCTTCACGAATTTTCAGTCGGAAACAGAAAGTTTAAATTGTTGTATCTCTCTCGTTACTAATCATTTTAATAAGTGGTCAGTGGCGTTGGATTCCTTGAGATGTCCTCTAACTTTAATATTCACAGGTCCAATGCCTAAAAATGTCTCTAAGTTCTACTAATTTACAATTTAACAAAATCTGTCCAAAACCGAGTCTTAATATGTTATTAGGTGGGAAATGTTTTTAACAAATTGTATCGCCAAGATTCGAAAGTCTAAAGTGCTCTACTTTCCTAGTAGTTTAATATATTAAAAGGTGGGATCTTAAAAATATTATTAAGTATAATTTCAAAAGCCTTTTATGAAGATGACAAGTTTTCACTAGTAAAACTATTACACATCTCGTTTTTTCCAGATTATAGAACGAACTTGTAAAAATCATAATAAATTAAAAATATCATATTTTAAGGCGTGGTCAGTTTTTCTAGATTCCTTTATGAGTCTAATAACTTTACGTCCTTGTAGGTCGAAGTCTAAAACTGAGTTTAAGATACCCAAAATTATGTTTTTACAGAATGTGTCGGATTTCAAGACAACAAAATTAACAATGCATAAATCCGTCTAAAACTGAGTTTAAGATACCCAAAAAAGGAGACATGGGGAGGGGGAAATGACAACACAAGGGGGACAAAAATGGGCTAGCAACAATACTTTTTCATGCTTTGTCTAGGCATTTAATATGGGGTTTAGGCATGCTTAGGTTTGTCTCAAATTTCAGATTTGTGAAGCATAGGAGACGTGTTTAAGCGACGCAATCTTAATCGTGCGATTGTCTATTACGCGTCCAATTGCTCGACGGTTTTTACCAATTACTAATGTCAAGATTTTATTTATTCTACCACATATTTTATTATGTACGGATTTTATTTTATAAATATATATTTATAATGTTCCACATTAATATTTTATTATTAATTACTTTCCCCAAAGTCGTACCCGATTCCTATCGAAACGATAACTATATCACTACTAGATCTTCCATTCTATCTCCATTGATTTCAGTCTATTAAAATCTTTTATTGCTAATATTATTAATCTTTATTTATTTTTTTTGACGAAATTTACGGGTATTACAACAACGGATTACAAATAATTACAGGATCCACGTCAGAAATATATGCGAAACGGAGATTTGAAGAAAAAGAAAAGATTTCAAAACTAAAAGTGACAGATTAGGAGCGATATTACGACTAATAGTTAGTTAATTACGTCATTAAAGCTACGTCAAAGCGAGAACGGAAGTTCAGGGACTGAAGTCAACCCAGAACAGGCGCAGCAACAGCTGCGTCTTTTGGAAGAGGCGCGGGGCTCATTCTGTCTGTTCTTGAGCTGAATTCTGACTGTGAAGTCAGAATCGCGAGTAGTTAACATTCCTTTGTATATTTACGATTGATTATTGAAATATAACTCGAGTGGAAGAGGTTTAACATATTAATTACACTATATTTGTATCAATAATGAATTCCAGAGACTTCATATCAACAAATCGAATTTCCAAGACCAATTTTGATTTAAAGACGAAAACCCGCTAATATCGAATTATTAGGAATTTAGGTCGAGAACAAAACTTTTTATATGAAAGATTATATTGATATATGGTTTATGTACGAAGAAAAGGAAATAAGAAAATAAAAAAGAACAAAATCGCAGGAACCAGAGGAAGAAGAAGAAGAGCAGGAGCAGGGCAGCCTCTAGAAGAGGCACAACATGCGCTGCGATCTATCTAGGAGGCGCAGCTGCTACTGCGTTTCTTCTCGACGTCTGATGTCTGCTAAAAAGGTTTTTTTTTTTTAAAATCAAGTTTGAACTTACTTCTGATCTGACTCTTACATTAATTGAGCGGAAAAAATAAATACAAATAAAAAGATGGGATTTACACCCTCAGACTTACATGTTTGACGAAACGAGATTAACTAAGTTAACGTTTAGTGATTGCTCGACTCCAATGTACATAGAAAGTGCCCTCGTTAGAGGATTTAAATTGATTGATTGAATTAGTTGATTGTGTAGTGGTCAAATTGGTCGGTCATGCAACGTGACGGGTACCCAGAATGATCTGAGATTACGCGGTCGATTGATCAAGCACGTAGGTGTCAAAAGTTTAGAGCAAAGTCTAGAATTCAAAGAGAAAAGAGAAGGGCGGAACACTCGCGTGCCAAAAAGTTAGATCGGAGGTCTCCTTTTATACTAGAAAATATGAAAAGTTTTGGAATAACTCAAACTTTGGAAAGAAATCACGAAACTATTCTGGAAACGGAGAAAACGGGCTGGAGAATAAGCGCAGCAGGAGCTGCGATCCTCCAAAGGGACGCAACACCTGCCGAGTTATTTCCCCAGAGGTTTCCTCTTGCGGAAGAAAGATTTCCACGTTTCTATTATGGAATTGCGGTAAATCTATACTTCCTTTTGAAAATATACGATATATATTTTACCAAAAAAAGATAGAATTTGAAGATTTAATAAATAACAAGAATATTCTAGAGCGTTCGGACTCGGCATTTTAAAACGGTTTCTAGAAAATGAAGCTGCTTTCGACGCGGACTATAAATGAACTCTAATTACTTTCAAAACAACCATACCGGTGCGTAGATGACGACCAAGGGGTAGACACAAGTGTTTGAGTTGTCACTTGACGATAAACTTACGAATTGTCATAAATCGTTTCGGGTACCAAACATGCGGCCCAATCATCACTAGGTGGTTGGCGGAAGGTGTAGAACTGAGGTATCTAGAGGTTACGTTCTCGTAACCAAACATACATGCACAAAAAGATGCAGATACTGCTCTCTCATAGGGTCCTCTCTCTCCCACGTCGCTTCTTCTACTTTATGGTTACACCATAACACTTTCAGCAAAGTTGGCTCTCTTTTCCTTGTCTTGCGCACCTTTCGATCTAGTATCTCCTTCGGTCGTTCAGCATAAGTAAGGGCCTCATCCAATTCAATAGCTTCAACTTCTAAAACGTGGGACGAGACACTAACTTATTTTCGCAACTGCGACACATGAAACACATTGTGCACCCGATCAAGAGCAGGTGGTAAGGCTAAACAGTATGCCGCCTCTCCAACACGATCCAATATCTCATAAGGAAAATAAACGTCTGGCTCAGCTTTCCCTCTTGCCTAATCTCATCACCCCTACATATGTTATAATTTAAGAAGAACTTTATCTCCCACCTGAAGCTCAATGTCTCGACGATGTAGATCAGCATATATAACTCTTTTGTCAATCCCGCGCTGCTTTCATCTTCTGTCGAATTAATTTAACTTGCTCGATCATATCCTGCACCATCTGTGGCCCTAAAATCACAGCCTCCAAACTATCATCCCAGCACACTGAACTCCTAGATCTCCTCCCATACAATGCCTCGAATGTTGCCATTCCAATGCTCGCGTGATAACTGTTGTTGCATGAAAACTCGATCAAATGAAGCTTATCCTCCCAACCACCACCAAATGATAACACACAAGCCCTCAACATGTCCTCCAAATTCTTAATTGTTCTCTCAGTTTGACCATCCGTCGCAAAATTCAATGTCGTACTCATTTTCAAAGTTGTCCCCATCATCTCCTCCAACTCTTGCCAAAATCGAGAAATAAATCGTGCATCTCTATCTGACACAATATCCTTTGGTACCCCACGCAGTTTCACCACATTCTTCCTAAAAGCCGATGTTAACTCAATCTTCTTCCATGATTCCTTCATAAGAAGGAAATTAGCTGACTTGGTTAACCGATCCACGATTACCCAAACCATATTGTTACCTTTCTGTGATCTCGGAAGTCCCACCACAAAATCCATGGATATAGATTCCCATTTCGACTCTAGAACCTCAAGAGATTGAATCTTACCTTGCGGTCTTCGTTGCTCCCCTTTAACACGTTGACATGTCAAACACCTTGCTACGAAAACTGTTACATTTTTCTTCATTTCCGGCCACCCAAAAGTCTTCTTCAAATCCTTATACAACTTATCCCCACCAGGATGGACCGAAAAGGGAGTGCAATGAGTGATAAGTGTAATATTTGTGTGATTTTATCCCCTCGTTAGGCTCGGTTTTACATGTAATTTCCACTATTTATAGTGGTTTTGTGAACTTATCCCGTGTTGTAGTAGCTTTGTGTGTTTTGTCGTATCTTATAGGAATAATGCGGTTTCTGCGACTTCTCCTACCTTTTTGACACTCATCTCACACTTGGAGATATGAGAAACAAGTCTTGGTCATAATGATAGTAGCTGATCGGGTTGTCGCGTACCCTAATCAAAGATAAATAACCCAGACTAGGCTAACAACAAATTAATGTAATTAGGGAAGTAAGGGGTTGATCTCGGGGAGACGGGAGATACTTGTGAATAGTTGTGGTTAGAACTCTACCTTGGACGATTGGCAAATGTTTGTCACTAATTTCTAAATAATAACAATGCAATAAAAAAAAGAATCTAGGGAAGTAGGTTCACACATGTAGATTAACATATTGATGAAATTGGATTTAGGATATGCAAATAATTCATTGAGCGTTCGTAAGAATGGTGTGTTCATTACAATCATAGATCAGATGGTCTAGCAGGCTTTTAGTGCGATTTACTAGGTCTTAATCTACTATGTCATGCTTTGTCTATTCAAATCTCGTATGTCTACCTTGGAAAAGAATTCCATACTAGTCAAATGATTTTGGCCAAAAATCGATAACTATCGTTACAATCCAAACATGCATAGACACAACGTTTTAAAGGCACAATTTCTTTTATCCAATTATCATCTTTTAATTAATCTAACATCGCTATCCTACACCCTAGAAGGGTGACTACTTATGCATGATTAACAATGAAAAGGAAACTAAGATTATAAAACTAAGAATGATAAACATGATAAAGGAAATACTAAAGAAAATGAAACTATAATGTAAAACGAGAATAAAGATTACCGAAAAAGGATGAGCAAAGATTGAAATGGAATAAGAACTTGAATAGGAAATGCAAACCCGGAAACTTGAATTCCAATTACAACTAGAACAACTACAATTGAAGAAAACTTAGAACTAGACTAAACTAAACTAGAGAAAACTAAAACTAAACTAAACTAAGAAAGAAGAAGAACTAAACTAAAGAGAAAGGTAAGAAGAGAAGAGATGTTGTGTGAAGAGATGGATGATATGATATGAGGGCTAGAGCATCTATTTATAGTATTAGGGTTTCGTCGAGAAGAGGTCGGGCATTAAACACATAGGTCAAAAATAGGATGAAGGAGCCGCAATGCTCGAAGCAGCACACATACCCGATCGGGTACACACTTACCCGATCGGGTAAGTTGTCTTCTGGAAGCTTTTGACTAACTCTTCATCTCCCTTTGCTTTGACTTGACTTCCAACATCCCCCTTGACCTCTTGAGTCGGGTTTGTTGATAGGGTTTGATGTAAAGCAATGAATTCTTCCGCCTAAATGATTGATCTTCCGACAACTACGAAACCGTCTTTACTTCTTCTCTCTTTCGAATTAGTGAACCTTCTTGAAATGCCTTTGATATGGTCGAGCTTGCTTCTTCAAATCGTCGGGTTCTAGGCAAATGCTCGAGAATATAGAAAAAGGGCGTAGAAACGTCACTTTCCCTACAAAACAGGTTAGAACATAGGAATTCGCCTAGAAGACGATATTAGCTCATAAAGTGGCGTAACGAAGCACAAATGACATACAAAACCGAGCTAAATTGGGGGTTAAAACCATACAAATATTCACTTATCAAACTCCCCCAAGCTAAACCTTTGCTTGTCCTAAAGCAAACATAACAAACAATACCAGGACAAGGGTTGCAAGCATTGGCTACTACACCATCAAGAAACAAATCTCAACATAAAGCTTTGGAAACATAATGAATCATAACCCAAAAACAACGTGGGCAAGAATGATACATAAACATGGCTGAGATTTACATAACGACGTAGCACAAAGAATTTCACTATAGAATTTCGGCTCTTGCATGATCTTTTGACAAATGGACTCTCACGGCACACTCGAACACTCAATGTATGTAAAAGGTGATTTCTTTATGTGTAAATGTTTTTGAGACACTCACCTATCTACGACTTATGAAAATGTGTCCGCAATCTAATATGTTAAACAATTCAAAACACAAGTCAAAGATTATAATGCACATAGAAAAGAAGTTGAAACAATGAAGAAGGCTTTGGGAAATGGGTGAAAGGTGGACAAATAGTTATGGTCATGTGAAGGTTAGAATGAGCTAGCAACTGACCAATGATAAATGAATACTCAATCCAAACCTTCGATTAATTCCCAAAAAACGAATAAACGAAGCCAGACTGAAAAAGTGGCTTATTACACACGAAACACAAGGGTAAACTCCTTCTGAATATTGACTTGACATTTTGAGGAGATACTCACAACTTCTTCTTTTATTTCTTTTTCCTATTTTTTCTATTCATTTTTTCTCTTTTTTTCTTTTTCTGAACATAACTTCACTTCTTGAACTTTTTCGTTCTCCAAATTCACTTTGACAAATATGAACAAAATCTTCTCAAAAGAGCACCCATACACCATAGTCTAGTTACGAGCTCAAAAGGTAGGCAGTTTTTATGTGTAGCTATTATTTTGTGAAGCATTTGTATGAAGGGGCTTATTTTGAGGGGCAAATTAAAGTGAAAAAGGCTTCAAATCATAGTGAATCATGAATGCAATGCTTATAGAAATGAAATGAAAACCATACTTATGCGTTTTGACATGACACACATCACAAGGAGAACTACACACACCTAGATGAGACTGGGTATGGATGTACCAGTCTAAGGAGGTTATACCTTACAATATATGTAGTTTGCCAAATGTCAAGATCAAGCGTACTCATCTATAGATTCATCCCATGCCTACTGTGTACAAGACTTCCCCATGTATGCAAAATTCAATAAATATTGAACCATTATCTTTTGAAAGCTCTAAGTTTGGGAAATGTAACATGATGGCATAGTAAACAAGCAAGCAAAGCATGAAAAGCATCCAATTATGTTCAAAAATTTTTAAATTTTCTCAAAAGTCTTCTTTTTCTTTTATTCAAAATTTGAAAAATGATAAACTAAAATGCAAAATGGGAAAATGCAATCCCTCCCCCAAGCTAAACATCACATTGTCCTCAATGTGAGTACGAAGACAAAACATGCAACGAGATGCTTAATGGGAAGAAGGGTAAAAAGGAAATGAAAGAAGAGTGAAGCGTACTAGTGAGTGCGGACTCCCCCAAGCTAGTCTTTTGGACTTGACAAGGAAGG
>JAIUZE010008512.1:0-15829 GCA_022085475.1 Heliosperma pusillum | reverse complement strand
AGAACAAATACCAAAATAGGTATTCTCCTAATCAAAACACCCTAGATGGAACAAGATACGCCTTGAGATTGCTAGAACTCTTGAGAAACCGTTTTCTCTCCTTTTGTGAATTATGTGATGGTGGAGGCTCAACTTGTGATTAGGGTTCATTCAGATTCATAAATTAGGGAAACCAATTCCTTTATATATTCCCCTATCACAAGGTATCCTAGTGTAATTAGGAAAGGTATTTTCTTTCCTAAAAACCCTCCATATGGCCGAAATTTTAGAGTATTATAATACTTTATTTTCGGTTCATATTTAGCTATTAATATAGTGCAATTAATATCCGTATATTATTAATTATAAATATCCGTATATTTACAATTTTACTAATTCAACATATCAGTTTATATTTAATTTAGCTTGCAATATATATGACAATTAAATGTAACCTTTTATATTTAATCGCGAATTACTGTTAATTCGGCTAAACAACATTATTTAATCTGTATTAAATAATTTTTATCATCACATTGACTAACCGTTTAGTCTAAAACACTGACTAACCTTTTAGTCAAATTATAAGGCATCAATATAATTATTTTCTCAAATAATCATATCTCTCGAACACATCCAATAGGTGTGATTTTTAGGGACCAGTTGATTACCGCCATCAGTATGACAATAACGTCAAACTTATCTAGCAAGCCAACCGTTATTGATAAACGTTAATCAACTGATTATTATACGAAGTATACCCTGTGAACCTACAGAGATGTATTTATGTTATTGCACTAACTGTGGAGGACACTGGCTCCAACAATCTCCCACTTGTCCGTACAAGTGTATGTGCGATAACCGATTCTCATATCCTATATAAATTTCTCCCACTCAATGTAAACCAATTTGCAAGGTCCGTATTTACAAAGGTCGTAGTTTACAAGTGATCTATATCAAGAGTGGTTTTCCCGACTAGAGAGTAACTCAACTGATAAACGAATCTGTATTCGAGCATGGCCATGCATTTAAGTTACAACTCCTCGAGTGGCCCTGAGAAATGATATAACCTGATAAAGGTTGGATATTTTCTTCAACTCGAAACTTGCAGAAACAAGCGTAGTATGAAATGACCCAGTAAAAATCTACTTAGCCTCCTGTTACGGTCGACCATGAGAAAGAAACCAAAGTCATCCAAAAACTGCCTTTATCTCAAGAGACAGTCGATAGTCAAAAGAATCGACTCTAGGAACACTATGGATGTCATATCCACGACCTGGCACCTAATGTTCCGAAACATTTAGGACTCCATAACGTCGTCACAAAACTGTCCTGCGAGGTATCAGTATATCCCGCATATGTGATCGATCAGTCAACTGTTTGACTTATGGCTCGTTGAACCCACCATCAATCGATGTCACAATATAATCACCAGAGTTATCAGCTCATGTAGGTGATTACGGACCAAAACATATATAAAGTAATTCAGTTCACTTTGTGGTGTTCAATGTTGTCTGTACAACCCACATGAAAAACAATATATCAAACAAAACGATGATTTTATTAATAGTTTTATGAAAAGATACAGATGTCTAATCCATAAAAACAACTAATACAACTCAGGAACACGTTTGATTCCCATGGAAATAACGTGCCCTACATGCTTATCATATCTTAAAGGTTTAGTGAAAGGATCTGCAACGTTATTATCCGTGGCAATCTTATCTATCACTATCTCCCTTTGCTCCACATAATCTCGTATCATGTGAGTCTTCCTGTGTACATGCCTTGACTTGTTGCTGGACTTGGGCTCCTTAGCCTGGAAGATGGCACCACTATTATCACAATAGATGGTGATCGGATCATTCGAACTAGGAACTACAGTTAGTCCTTGTAAGAACTGACGCATCCATATAGCTTCCTTCGCAGCTTCTGAAGCAGCATAGTACTCGGATTCAGTCGTAGAATCTGCTATAACAGTTTGTTTGGAGCTTTTCCAGCTGACCGCAGCGCCATTAAGAGTAAAAACGAATCCAGACTGAGATTTCGAGTCATCTAGATCCGTTTGGAAGCTAGCATCTGCGTAACCGATTGCGCATAGCTCAGTGTCACCTCCATAAGTCAATACCCAATCCTTAGTCCTCCGTAGGTACTTAAGGATATTCTTAACAGCTATCCAGTGTGGTTCACCTGGATTGCCTTGGTAACGACTCGTCTTACTCAATGCATATGCCACGTCTGGACGTGTGCATATCATGGCATACATGATCGATCCTATAGCTGATGCATAAGGAATCCGACTCATGCGCTCGACCTCTTCCGATGTCTTTGGTGCCTGAGCTTTACTCAATTGCATCCCAGAAATCATTGGAAGGTTCCCCTTCTTGGAGTTGGTCATGCTTAACCTCTCAAGAATCTTATCTATATAAGACTCATGACTGAGGGATAACATCCGTCGTGATCTATCTCTGTAGATACGGATCCCCAAAATTCTTTGTGCCTCGCCCAGATCTTTCATCTGGAAATGGTTCTTTAACCAAACTTTCACCGAAGTTAAGAGAGGTATGTCATTCCCAATCAAGAGTATGTCATCTACATACAATATTAGGAAGACTATCTTGCTCCCACTCGACTTGATATATAGACATGGTTCCTCGACCGATCGAGTGAAGCCATTCTCTTTTATCACTTGGTCGAAACGATGATTCCAACTCCGAGATGCCTGCTTAAGTCCATAGATGGAACGCTTAAGCTTGCATACTTTCTTAGGATTTTTAGGATCAATGAAACCTTCGGGTTGTACCATTAAGAAGGCGGTTTTCACATCCATTTGCCAAATTTCATAGTCATGAAAAGCGGCAATCGCTAAGATTATCCGAATGGAACGCAGCATGACTACGGGTGCAAAAATCTCATCATAGTGCAAACCGTGCACTTGAGTGAAACCCTTTGCCACTAGTCGTGCCTTGTATGTATCTGGTTGTCCTTCTACAGAATGTTTTATCTTATAAAGCCATTTGCACTGAAGAGGCCGAGCCTTATCAGGTAAGTCAACCAGATCCCATACGTTATTCTCGTACATAGAGTCCATCTCGGATTGCATGGCTTCAAGCCATAGCTTTGAGTCGGAACAGGTCATGGCACCTTTATAGGTAACGGGTTCGTTTTCTCTAGGAGTAAAACGTCATCTCTCTCATTCCCTTCGACCATACCAATGTATCTGTCTGGAGGAATAGAGTCTCTACCCGACCTTCTAGGTTCCAAAGGAATATTAACCGCAGCCGACGATGGAGGAACAGTTTCATCCATTGGTTGCTCGGTTGTTGGTTCTTGAATCTCCGACAGATCGAGGTCTCTATTACTCGTTCCCCCCCTTATCTCTAGAGAAACTCTTTTCTAAAGAACCGTCCGCACTAGCACGCAACAAAAACTCGATGTTCGGTAGGCGAAGTAAAAGTAATGTCACCCAAATCATCCTTTTGGGGGGATAACCAATAAAGTATATGTCTTGATCCGATCGTGGACGAGTCTGATCGTAAGGTTTCCACTGGACATAACCTCGCAGCCCCAAAACCCGAATAAAGGACAAGTTAGGGACCGTTCCCTTCCATAGTTCATATGGAGTCTTGTCTACAGCTTTAGACGGACTGCGGTTCAGTATTAAAGTAGCTGACAAAAGAGCGTATCCCCATAATGAATCAGGTACAACCGTGTGACTCATCATGGATCGAACCATATCTAGTAATGTTCGATTTCTCCGTGCGGACACACCATTCAACTGTGGCGTTCCAGGTGGAGTTAACTGTAGTACTATACCACAGCCTTTAAGGTGTTGATCAAACTCATTCGAAAGATATTCGCCACCACGATCCGAACGTAGTGCTTTAATCTTTCTATCCAGCTGGTTCTCAACCTTATTCTGGAATTCCTTGAACTTTTCAAAGGACTCACTTTTATGCTTCATTAAGTAGACATGTCCATAACTACTTAAATCGTCCGTGAAAGCGATAAAATATCTATAGCCATCTCTAGCGTTGATTGACATAGGTCCACACACATCTGTATGTATGAGTCCTAATAGGTCAGCAGCGCGCATTCCAACACCTTTGAAGGAAATTCGAGTCATTTTGCCTATGAGACATGATTCACACGTGCCAAATGATTCATAATCAAATGGAGAGATAGTCTCATTATCAATGAGCTTCTTCACGCGTTTCTCATTTATGTGTCCCATACGACAATGATCTTTGTCACCAACCTTTGCTTTCGTATTATTCACATGCATTATCTCTGTGGTTTGATCTAAAACATATATTCCATTTATGGAAACAGCTTTACCATAAATCATATCGTTCAAAGAGAAAATACAGCTATTATTCGTTATTACAAACGAAAATCCGTCCTTATCAAGTACGGAAACTGAAATAATGTTCTTAGATAAACTGGGTACATAGTAACAGTTATTCAGAAATAACTCAAAACCACTAGGGAGTTGGATTACATATGTTCCTACTGAAACGGCAGCAACTCTAGCTCCATTCCCCACCCGCAGGTCCACATCACTCTTTGCGAGAGTTGTGATGCTTCTTAGGCCCTGCAAATGATTACACAGATGAGAACCACAACCAGTATCTAATACCCAAGTTCCGAAACTTGCATGGTTAATCTCAATCATATGAATAAAAGAAGGAGAAGACATACCAACAGGAGCAACACGGCCTGCTTTGATGTCCTCACGGTACACGGGGCAGTTCCTCCCCCAATGCCCAATCTTGTGGCAATGGTGGCACTCCACGCTACCTTCATCACTCTTTGTCTTGCCTTGTGAGCTACCGCTAGACTCACCAGGCCCACTCTTGATTTGTCCCGGCTTTTTGAACTTCGGCTTTCCTACCGTTAGGTTAGCCTGTGCCTTGCCCTTACCCTTGCCCTTGTTTGCAATCATGAGAACGTCTTGTTTCACGCTCCCACTCAATTTCAGATCACTCTCGGTCCGAACAAGAAGTGAGTGTAGCTGATGAAGACTCTTATTCATGTCATTCATGTAGTAATTGGCCCTAAAAAGGGCATACCCATCATGAAGTGAATGAAGAATGCGATCAATAATAATCTTTTCATCTATTTTGCAACCAAGTGCCTCCAGTTTCTCGACATTCTCAATCATATTGAGAATGTGTGGGCTAACAGCTTGCCCCTTCTGAAGTTTTGCTTCAAAGAAGCGACAGGTATGCTCATAGCTAACAATCCTCGGAGCTTTCGAGAACTCGTTAGAGAGCGTGGTGAAAATCTTATTCGCACCATGGGCAATGAATCGCCTTTGCAAATTTGATTCCATTGAAAAGATGAGTACGTTCTTAATCGCACCCGCCTCCATTACGAAATCTCTATAAGCAAATCGATCATCGGTACTCGCATTTGGGCCTGGGTCGACCGGTAGTGGCTCAGTCAAGTACTTGAGCTTACCGTCAGCAATGGCAGCATTCCGTAATGCCGCCTCCCAATCTGCGAAGTTGGACCCGTTATTCTTCAGGCGTGTAGACTGATTCATATTGTCCATGAAGATCTTAAGCCAGGTCTCACGTCCGAGCGTGGCACTTGGCATTGGGTCATCAGTATGGCCAGCCATTTGTTATTAGCAGTTAATATCTGAATATATTTGACTGTGGAAAAAGAAAATAAATATGATAAGGTTCATCGTTTTAAATTTAAGTCTAATGAAAAACTGTTTAATTAGATGACTCGTGCATTTATACAATTGACCTCCCTCAAGAATTATATAAATGATCCCAAGACTCAATTTCTGTAAATTGATAAGCCAACCTCTTGGCTAATTCTACTTTTAGAATTCCTGGTCGATAAATTTCTGTAAATTCTATCTATAGTCAATCATAATCACGAGATATTACTCGTACTATAATGTTGAGATAAAATAGGTCAACACTCACTACTTACCCAACGTAGAAGGGGTCATATTATGACTTCCGACGAAGAAGGGGTTCAATGTAGCTTTTCCTATAAAGACTAGTCTCAATTTTATTTATAGGGGAAGGTCCCATCATCTTAACTTTAATTCATTTAAGTGAACGAATGTCTAGGAACTCGATAATGATTTAAACTAAGGTGATGGCCCTAAAGACGAGTGACATCCGTATGTCCATGATATAAACATTCAATCTATATGAATCATTTTTCATGCAATCTTAGGTGGTTTGGTTTAGGCGGAATATGATGCAATTTATTCTAGCATGTGAATAAGCAACGAGAAAAATAAGAAAAACGCAAAATAAAGCACCTAGTGTGGCCTAACTACCAAAATGAACAAAATACAAGTTGGAATCCTCCTTGGACCCGAGTCTTGATGTTCCATTGTCTTTGTAGCGGGAGTGAGCTATCCGATCTCCGTCTCGAATCTTCTCAAAATATATTTAAAATTACAGATGTAAACCTATTTACATTCTAATTAAAAATAATAATGAAAATTAAAATTACAAAGCGGAGATACGAGATCTCATAATACATCCAAGACTATGTTTCCTTCATTACGAAAACATAATCTACTAAGGCCACACTAGTAAATTACAACCGATTGTACAAAATTGCGTAAAATAAACCATTCACGCGTCATTCAACATAATAAAAGCATCAACTAAAAATTAATCAAACAATGCAAAATTAAATTGATTAATTATCCAAACCACCATTCTAATCACGTGATAATTCCGTAATTAATCACGAGATATCATTCAAATCCAATGAAAATTCATAATTAAGATGAATTACAACGATATTATTTTAAACCGCTTTAAAATAATATGGTATCAATGTGAACCGCTTCACAAAAAAAAAAATTCCCGGTACGGTTACTGTTCACCGTCAGGAAAAACGAATTTTTTTTTTTTTTTTTTTTTTTTTTTTTTTAAATAACTGTCACGGTTTTTTAGAAAAACCGGAAAAAAAACACAAAAAAAACGAAAAACAGCACTGCAGGCCGAGAAAAAGACGAATTTTTTTTTTTTTTTTTTATTATGTACAGCAGCCGAAACAGTGGCAAAAAAAAAAAAATTGAACGGATGAAAAATCGATTTTGCTTATATTAACTAGATCGGTACAAACTAGCAATATCTAATCATTATTAAACATTGATACCGAAAATATGAAGCACAAATTGATGTTCATCAACAATCAAACCAAATCCATGCACGTTTTAATTCAATCAGTATTGAATCCTAAACATCTACAAATTCTCATATTATCATCTTAACCTATTAAAATAATAATACAATAATCGAATGGAACAACAACAAAAATCATACGGCCAAAAAAAAAAAAAAAATTTGCACCGAAAAAATTTTTTTTTTTTTTATTAAAATTTATGCAATTCAAATTTTTTTTTTGAAAATCATATAAAAAAAATTCATAGCCCTAAAGCTCTGATACCACTTGTGGGAATTGCATCCGTATACAACCCTTTAAATCGACAGGATTATAATGAAATTTAACTTATATGATTAATAGACATAAACAAAATTGCATAAGACGAAGGGATTAAGAAATAACCTTTAGTCCTTGCGATAAAGGCCTAAGAACAAATACCAAAATAGGTATTCTCCTAATCAAAACACCCTAGATGGAACAAGATATGCCTTGAGATTGCTAGAACTCTTTTGTGAATTATGTGATGGTGGAGGCTCAACTTGTGATTCGGTTTTTTTTTCAAGAAAAAAAAACTAAAATAGGGAAACCAATTCCTTTATATAGTCCCCTATCACAAGGTATCCTAGTGTAATTAGGAAAGGTATTTTCTTTTCTAAAAACCCTCTATATGGCCGAAATTTTAGAGTATTATAATACTTTATTTTCGGTTCATATTTAGCTATTAATATATTGCAATTAATATCCGTATATTATTAATTATAAATATCCGTATATTTACAATTTTACTAATTCAACATATCAGTTTATATTTAATTTAGCTTGCAAGATATATGACAATTAAATATAACCTTTTATATTTAATCGCGAATTACTGTTAATTCGGCTAAACAACATTATTTAATCTGTATTAAATAATTTTTTATCATCACATTGACTAACTGTTTAGTCAAAAACACTGACTAACCTTTTAGTCATATTATAAGGCATCAATATAATTATTTTCTCAAATAATCATATCTCTCGAACACATCCTATAGGTGTGACTTTTAGGGACCAGTTGATTACCGCCATCAGTATGACAATAACGTCAAACTTATCTAGCAAGCCAACCGTTATTGATAAACGTTAATCAACTGATTATTATACGAAGTATACCCTGTGAACCTACAGAGATTTATTTATGTTATTGCACTAACTGTGGAGGACACTGGCTCCAACAGGCGGTGGCATGTTGGACTAAAGTTACCTAGTATTAGTACCAAAATTACATAAAAGAACTAAAGTTACATAAAATTTTGCTAAAAGTTACATAACATTTGACTAAAGTTACAAATTTTTTTGACTAAAGTTACATAATTTTTTAATAAAGTTACATAAATTTGTACTAAAGTTTATAAATGGCATAAAATCAAATTTATATATTTAAAATTACCTTATGTTACATAATTTCAAATTTTTATCTACAAATTTTATGCTCGTAAAATATTGGAGTTACACTTTAAAATTCCAAAGTTACATAAATTTTTTCTTAAAATTACATAAATCCAAATTAATACTCCGATATAAAATGAACTATATTAGCATAAAGTTATACCATTAAAGGTTGAAGATCGATACACCCGAAAATGACTAAATTAGTATAAAGTTACACCTTAAAGGATTAAAGTTACATTCGTAAAAAACTAAAGTTACATAAATTTGTGATAAAGTGACAAAAACTTGTTCTAAAATTTTATAAATTCAAATTACCTAGTTAGTAGGAGGTGAGTGTATTAATGCTTCTAATCTCATCCATCCATCTCTTGTAAGTTCTAATGACTTAGATTAATTAGGACTTAGGGCCTCACCTAGGGACTTACCTGGTCCTATCTTTCTCTCTATATATATATATATTGATTGATTCTTTTACGTTATTTCACCAAAAAAATCAACTAGCTATCTTATTTTCAGCTACCTTTTCAGGCCTCTATATTGTCAAAAGCCCTAACTATAATTACTTTTGTTGGTTCAAAGGAGCGCACCACTTGAGCTAAGGCTTGTTGAAGAAGAGTTTGATTTCAATACAATACTCAATTTATCAACTTATTTTATATCCGGCTAGATAAAATATTATCTCTACCAAAATTTATAAACATAAATCTCATTAAACCCTAAAGAGATTTACTTTCAATAAGATCCCTCCTTCTCAACTTTATACTCAATTGATTATTAATATTAATATAATATAATTCTTGTTAGATACAACTTCAGCCATGAATTGGGTGGACGATGATGCTGTTGATGCTACCGGTTATTTCTCTGGCAACAGTAATGACGGCCACTGTTACGGTATCGACGACAACGACAACTACAACGACAATGCGAACGAACCACCTGAAAAACGCTATACCGTCTTAGACGAGTCTGACATTCAACACCGTCAAAACGAACAAATTTCACATGTAACATCGCTTTTCCCCGTGTCGAAGGCTGAAGCAATCGTTCTACTATGCCATTACAAGTGGAACCCGTCTCGTTTGATTGATCAGTGGTTCGACGATGAAGAAACCATTCGAAATAAGTTTGGATTGTACAATTTTAAAAATTCAGAATCTTCGAAAAATACAAGGTATACCTGTGGAATTTGTTTTGAAGAGGATTTTGTACTCGAACATGTTTGTTCAGCAAATTGCAATGAACATTATTATTGTAAAACTTGTTGGAAAAGTTATATTAACACGTCGATTGACGACCGTGGGTTAGAGAGTCTCACACTACGATGTCCGGAACCAAAGTGCCCTGCAATTGTAGGACAGGACATGATTTGTAACTTGACATCTGAGAAAGGTAACAAAAAGTACTTGGAATATTTAGTTAGGTCTTACGCCGAGTGTAAGGAGAATATAAAGTGGTGTCCGGCACCAGGGTGCGAACGTGCATTGGAATTAGAACACGGTGGCACCGGTGAATATGATGTTACTTGCGATTGTTTGTATTCGTTTTGTTGGAATTGCGGCGAGGAGTGTCATCGTCCGTTGGAATGTAAGATTGTGTTAGATTGGATTGTGAAGAATAACTCGGAGGCGGAGAATACGGTGTGGATTTTGGCTTACACTAAGCCGTGTCCCAAGTGTAAGCGCCCTATTCAGAAGAATCATGGTTGTAGTCATATGACTTGCTCTTCACCCTGCGGGTATTATTCCTTGAATTGTTTTTGCTTAGATGGGTTGAAACCCGAACTATTTAATAAAATAGATTAGGTTTCAAACTGTTTTTCTTTTTTGTTTCGGATAGATTAGTTATTTGTCAACAATTAGTCTTGCTTATAACCCTTGTAAGCCCAGAAAAGTGTTGGTTTGAATGGTTTACACTCTCTTATTCTGATTTGTAAACAAAAATTTGTGATTTGTCAAAATTTTACATCACGGGTAAGCAAAATGAGGTTTTTTCTTTCAATTTAGTAATTTGTGGCTTTCAGCGAGAAAATACATACAAGAACAATTTTTTTTGAACTTTTTTTCAATTTGGTGCTTTTATCTTCTCGCTGTCTGGGGAAGTGACAAGGACTAAACTTAAAAGAAAAATATTCCAACCCTGATAACATTAGGTAAGTTGTAATGAACACATTATCTATTGTGACTTATGCAGGCATCAGTTCTGCTGGTTATGCCTAAATGACTATTATAAACACCCTAATAGCTGCAACAAGTACATTCTCGAAAATACGCCCGAAGAAAACCAGAGAACATCGGCACGCCAATCTATTGTAAGGTACACTCATTACTATGAACGATGGGCAAGCAACCACAAGGCAATGCTAACAGCTATAAAAGACTTGCATAAACTGCAAACTTTCCAATTACCCGATCTTAGTAATCGGGTAGCCGTACCAGTGACCCAACTTGAATTCATTGTAGAAAGTTGGAACCAAATAATTGAGTGTAGACGGGTACTTAAATGGACTTATGCTTACGGTTTTTTCATACCTGAGTATGAAGATGTGAAGAAACGGTTTTTCGAGTATTTGCAAGGGGAGGCTGAATTCGGCCTTGAAAGGCTACACCATTGTGCTGAAATTGAATTGTCGGCAAATTTCTTGGGTGTCGAGGGTGAGATAAAAGCCGATTTTGGAATGTTTCGGGCTCAATTGATTAAATTGACCAAGGTGACCGGTAGTTATTTTGAGAATTTGGTTACGGGTTTGGAAAATGGTTTGTCTGAGGTGGTTAGTGTCGAAGGACCTCTAAGTGAGTTTCCGGGCAAATAAGCCGGAAGCAAAAGAGGAAGGCTTAGTGATGCAGAATTGGTTATTCGATTCAAGTCTATTTCGGGTCTCAGGTAAGATTGGTAGTCGCGAGTATTCGAATTGGGTCAATTGCTCTGTAATTTTTACTACCGTATTAGTGAATAGAGGTATTATTTGAATTATGACTAAAACTTGGGAGAGACGGTCTCTCACTCTACTATTGAAAAACCAATCTTTTGTACCTCTTTATATGTTTTTCGTGACGCTTTTGCTGTTTATTGTCACACGAGTTCACTATTAAATTTTATACCTATTTATATAATAGTCGTACTTAATTTACCATTATAATCATGATTTGTACCTATTTCATTATTTATAGTTCCTTAAATTTATAAAATCGTCTCTCATTAAATTTATTAAATTTATATACTGCTCTATATAACATTTCATAGGTAGTTTCCTCACTGTGTTAAAGCTTAATTATGCTTAACAAGTTAACTTAATCACATATTACAGCATAAAATAAACCGTCTTACAGAATGCGACAGTCTTTTTTTGTTCAAAAACTCGGAGTATTTTCATGTTATTAGGTATAAAAGACCGTATTAGATAGTGTTTTCATATATAAAAACATCGTCTCACACTTCAGGACGGTCTTACACAATAACTATCATCGTAACTTAATTAATTTACACATAACCTCATTTGTGTAATTAATCTACTAGTGCAAAACTACATCAAAACGCCTATAAAACCCCCTTTTCCCAAACACAAGACATAACATAAATCCCCAAATCCATAACTAATCACCGTAACAGAAAATAACTAACTTCCAACAACCAAGAAACTTAGAAACTCCAAGAAATCTTACACCTCTCTCTCCCATGGCTTCCACTTCCAATTTTACCCTTCTCTTCATCCTCTCCTTCATTCTCGCCACCGCCACCGCAACAACTAACACCACAATGCCATCCACCACCCACAAACAAGCCCAATTAAACACCATAATCGACGCAATCATCGGTGCTAACGACTTCACAAGCTGGTCTAAACTCCTATCCGGAGCCGAAATCACTTCAATCCCTCTCTCTGCCACCGTATTCGTCCCCATCACCGCCTCTGTCTCGGTTGTCGAAAACTCAAACTCCCCTGTTCTTCTCCCTTACCACATCATTCGACGTCGGTTTTCCTTCGCGGAACTCCAACTCTTCCCAACCGGAACCCGTCTTCCAACTCTTTTAACCGGAACAACCCTCTGTATCACCAACAATTCTGCTGTCAATTTCACAGTCAACGGGGCTAAGTTGACTGAACCTGATCTTTTCCAAAACGACATCGTTTATGTTCATGGTGTTGAGGGGTTACTTCGCTTAAGTAACGAGACGCTAGCGCCGCCAATGCCTCCTCGCTCCGTCGGGTTAAATGGTTCTGACGCTTCCTCGACCAGACCAATGAGGATTCCGCCTCGAGTCACTTTCAGAAACCCGCCTCGAGTCACAGCCAGGAACCCGCCTCAAGTAACGGCCAGGAGGCCGCCTTTTGTGTGGGTGTCAGGAGGCGTATCGGGTTCATGTTCGTGTTCGTGGTCATGGGGTCGTATGGTTTTGGGTTTGGTCCTCCCCTGCATCTTGATAGGCATTTTCGGTATTGCACTCGGTGGTGTTTGAAGTTCTTGATCAAGTAAGAAGGGCATTTTCGGTATTACATGATTCTTTGAAGCTCTTGAACTAAAGATTGATCTAAGAAGTGAGTATAAGTTGTTTTTTTAGTTAGTGAAATCATTTTGTTTAATTGATCTAAGCATGTCCTGAAGGGTATTTTCGGTATTACACTAGATGATTCTTAAGTGTGTATAATTTTGTTTAGTAAATCTAGCATATTATGAAGGATATTTTCGGTATCATATTAGGTGATTCCTTGAAGATCTTTAACTTCAAGATGATGTTTTTCGTCTCTTTTGATAAGTGCATCATTTTGGTTTGATTGAAATATACTCGTATAGGATTTACTCAAAGGGTATTTTCGGTATTTTAGTTGTGTTTTGAGATGTAAAGATTAATCTTTGTGAAATTGTGATTGAAACTAATCAGTTTATTAATTCTTTGTACACAATTTCTTTGATTGATGGTTTGAATCTAGTTAGGTTAATTTTGATGTGAAATTGCACAATTTTGTTGATAGAGTGATAGTTCATATATAGTACTGCAACACGATTTTTCCTTAAGGTTGCATGTTAATAATACTTGTACGAGACGGTTGACAATTAATTTTTTGCTTGAAAACTCAAAAGCACCGAGTAATTTTTAGTGTAGTTATTCATAAACTTTTGTCTCAAACTCTAAAATCCATTTAACATTAGCAAACACTACACGAATTAGTTAACTTGTCAACTGATTGTTACTGACGGCCCTAAAATCGGTCGATAATTGATTTACCGATTGATTTTTCTTGTTACCGGCCATTTTAAGTTTTTAACCACCATCTTGTCACGGCATCAAACACTATCATTGTAGAGAAAACCACCACTTTTTTTACATTTACTAATTTCTTTTACAATTTACCATAAATTTTTTTACATTTGAAAAAACGATTCACGAATTCCGAGAGCAGTTAATCTACTGCGAGACGGTCTCTCAATAAATCTATTGAGAGACCAATTACAAATTGCTGGAAAAATATTACAAAAAGTAATAAAGTAGATATATATTCTATAAAATGAGAAACTGATAAAAAATGGTGATAATAAATAATAAAATATGTGCAATTGTTATGAAAACATTAACCAATAAAAGATAAAAGATACATTTGGAGTCACAATTATACATCAAAGTTTACGAAAAATTCATAAAGAAGTACTCCGTACAATATAAGTGGTCTTTAACAGACTCTCAATAACGTACTGAGAGACGTCTCTTCAAAAATTTTCTATTTCGCGAATTGAGACTAACACCAGAATTTGTAAACCATGAAACCATATGCATTGGCTATAAGAAGTACGAGTATTGTTCCTTAATTTACTCATGCAGCAATCTTAATTAGAACGTGTTTGTGTTCTATTATTATCGTGCTAAAAAATTTCCTAAATAGAAGTAATACAACTCCCTATATATTATTTCCTAATTATAAACGGAAGTCAAAACTAGTTAAGATGATAAATTACATGAATACTTACTATATATCATATGATTTTTTCAATTTATTTTACTCGTACTAATATTAAAACTTTCTATAAATCTTACTTGAAAACTGAATCCCCATTGAAATAGGACTATTTTTCTATATCTATATAAATATACACTAGAGAATTAGGCTTTTTAGCAAAAAAATCATACACTTTATTATTTCATTCATATTCATACTAGCCCTCTCATGTGATAGGTCTCGGTTTCGGTTTCAGAGAGACGGTCTCTTAGGAGAATTTGTGAAACATAAATATAGTTTCACCTAAATTCACATCTTTCTAATCATTATTATGGAATCTGAAGACGGCTTCGACATGACCGATTGTTACGAAGAAGACGATGATTATAACGAAGATGATTATGGCTACGACGAGGACACGGACAACTATGATGATGACAACGAAGACCATTGTGGCAGCAATGAAACAATTGACTCATTGACTGAAAAAACCTACACGGTTTTACAAGAGTCAGAAATCCGAAAGCGTCAGGAAGAAGCAATTTCCCATGTTTCCTCAACTTTGTTCATATCATATGCTGCTGCTAGTAGACTTCTCTACCATTACAAGTGGGACGTGTCGAGGTTGCTCGACATGTGGTTCACTGACGAAGAGAAGGTTCGGTCTGAGGCCGGGGTACCCAACAATGAGACGGTTTTTCCCAACACAAAAGAGGAAACCTTATGTGGGATTTGTTTCGAGTTTTTTCCTCTCGACGATTTCAACTTTTACCCCTCTGATTGCGGTCACTTCTTTTGTGCTACATGTCTAAATAGTTACATTACCATATCTATCCAAGATGGGCCAGGGTGTCTGTCCTTGAGGTGCCCTGAACCAAAGTGCACTGCCTCGATTTGTCGAGATATGGTCGAAAAACTTGTGGGGTTAGAAGAGAAGAACAAATACGACCGATTTTACCTCCGGTCATTTGTTGAGGAGAATAAGAAGATTAAGTGGTGCCCTGCACCCGGGTGTGAGAACGCGGTGGAGTTTGATTTGGTTTGTGATGTGTACGAAGTTCGGTGCTTGTGTAAACACGCGTTCTGTTGGAATTGCGTCGAGGAGGTTCATCGACCTGCGGATTGTGAAACGGTTTCTCAGTGGAATTTGAAAAACAGCTCCGAATCTGAAAATACAGCATGGATCCTCGCTAACTCGAAGCCGTGCCCGAAATGCAATCGGGCTATCGAAAAGAACCAAGGATGTATGCATATGGTATGTGGTGAACCCTGTAAATTTCATTTTTGTTGGCTATGTCTAGGCGATTGGGAAAAACATGGATCAAGCAC